>JARHVA010001327.1:697500-992500 GCA_037957365.1 Torreya grandis
GGTGATTAACCGGTTGTCAGCGAAAGTTCTCATATTTGGTTAAAGACTTGGATGAAATGGGGCCCATTGCTTTTCAAGGGGTAAACACATGATCTTGATAATGACTCAAAAACATTATATAAGAATAACATTTTCGTTTTAAAAAATTATGATTTTATAAAAAAAATCAGCGCAACATAAATGGTAGTTTCAAAGGCCTTTGGAGATCCGAGAGCCTTGTCATCATGAATGTGTTTTTGATGAGCCAAGCTTTTCAAAAAAATATTATAATAGAAAACTAAAGAATAACTAGAAAAGTTAGCCCATCTAGGATGGCTCAACCTGGGTGTTTATTATTAGCAATTCTTTATGTAGTGGATCTTTTATTCCTATAAGTTTTCTTATTCACATGCCTATACATGTTGAAAGATATTATTAGTTTTGTTTAACTTTAAATAAAACTCATATTCACATGCCCATATATGTTGAGTGGATGGAAAGTCTACTATATTTAACTTTAAATCAATTTACTATTATTAATTTTATTTAGCTATAAGGCAAATCCATCAATATAGAAATCTCTATAAGCATCAATACAAAGAGAGCCAAATTTAATCCTTGTTTGATTTTGATGGAATAGACCCTCATAGACAACTTAATTGAAGGCAAATCTAATTTAAGCAAATGCTTATTCAAAATATTATAATATAATATTTAAGAGATGTCAATATCTATATACTTCATAAGAACCATAAAAAATATAAATTAAATTAGTTTATATACATAAGACACAAGTCTTAACAATGACTTAAAAACAGACTTTAATAAATTAAAGAATTGAGGCTTTTAAAATCCATAACATTGAAATAAGTTTATAGAATTAATTATGTTAAACTTTGATGAATTTATTTATTTTTTATTTATAAAATCCTAAATTATTATCGATAGGATGTGGGTGTATTAATTAAGAGCTTTGATTGTATCTAATTCTATCCAGGGTCAAATCTATTGTGGTATGGTACGTCAATAATGGTTATTGGTGATTTAGGTTGGTTCGTAGTGGCTGGTGATGATTTAAGTAATATCGGTATTCGATGTAAGGGGGATTTAGACCTGCCATTAGTATTCCACACTGATTCCGTTGGCTCTAGTCAAACATTCGTTCGGTTTCCTAATCAAATAAAAAAACTATAAACTATTAAAATAGTCATGAATATCTCATTTAAAATAAAAAAATTTATGTGACAAGAGTGAGGGCCCACATCATATTACCTTGAAATTTATAAGAAATCCCACTTTATGTTAGAATAATAAACTCTAGATACGAAACTGGGCAACATCTATTCCCTCCAATTACCAACAAAAATAATAATAATAATAATGAAAATCTATATTACATAAAAATATTTTTAATTATAAATCTGTGTGCACCCTAGTTTTAACTAGGTCAAATAATTAAAAATGCAACCCATTTCCCAGAATTAGAATTAAATGGCCACCTTAATAGAGAACTATTGCAAACTTTTAAGACAAATCTAGGTCATAGCATATGAGTTAGCGAAACATAAGCAAATATAGCGAATCATGAGAGAGTTTAGGTATAGTTTAGGTGGAGTTTAGGTGTAGTGGAATTGTTAAAAAAAGACAAGTCCGAATTCACCCATTTTAACCCCCAAAGTCAAGGTCCCCTGATCTCAAAAGACACGTGTTATTATCTAAATAGGGTATTTTTTATAAATAAGTAATTATATATTTTTATTTATGTTAGTGGGCGTTAATTGTTGATTTATAGAGTGCTAACAAAATTTTTACGTTTTCGTGATGATGGATAATAAGATGTGATTTAAAATTAATTTTTAAAATTAAGGGATTTTTTTTTGGATTTCTCTTTTCAAGGTTTTTAAGTGACATGTAGATGTTGGGATCTTTTCGAAAAAGAAAGGACGTAGATCGGAGGTGGAATTATTAAGGGTGAAAGTGCACTGTCTCATCTCCAATGGTTCTCAATGAACCCTGGTGACCTCCTTTCTAAGTGAGGGCGACGAGCAATATTGACTTGTGGATAAACCACTCTAAAGAACGATTAACGGGCCCTGGTTTTGAGTGATGTGTTTTTCTGCTCCCATTTTTGGGAGTTCCGATGTTTCTCTATGGTTTATCTGTTTCCTCTTTGCTTTTGTTCTCCCTCTTTTTGGGTTCTATTGTTCCTTTTTTCTTGGTGTCTCTCTCTTGGGAAGTGGTGTCCTCTCCGCGTTTTTATTTTGTATTCCTTTGGTTTGTTGTAGGAATGGGCCCCCTGTTGTGACCCATACTGCTTCATAGCTCTGGTCAAATGTGTTTTACCCTATCAAATTAAAAAAATTAAAAATTATATTTTATAATATAAATTATGAAAGTTTTAAAGTTTTAATTAATATACATTGATGAGTTGTGGATGAATTGGTAAACTGGGTTAGATGTTTGCAACCTTATTTAGGTTCAAATCTTACTAAGTGTTTGAGATCGATTGTGACTGCATATAGTGTATCCTACCCTATTAATTGTAATTTTGGTAATTATAATGGTGATTGTTGTCATTTGCGGTATCGATTGGGATTTGAGTCCCATATATATTCTATAACATTGGTAATTATAACAGTGATAATTTTGGTAATTATAATAGTGATTGTTGTTGTTTGTAGTATCGCTTGGAAATTTTAGCCCCGTATGTGTTTCATAACATTGATAATTATAATGATGATTATTATCGTTTATAATATTGCTTATGAATCTAAGTCTCATTTTATTCCGGATTGATTATAACTATGGTAAAAACTACTCAAGTTATTTTCTTAAAAACTATTTTGTATACCTTTTTACCTAATTTGTTGACTTCGAATGAGATGCTACCCACTTTTTTTAATAAATGATATTAAAATAAATATAACTATTCAATCATTCAATACTTTAAAAAATTAAGAGATATTATGTAAGATTATGATATATTATTGTTTTGAATGATTGCAATCCTTAATTTTTAATAAATATTATTAATATTTAATTTATTTTTAATGATATTATATGTGTATTTTTTTTAAATAAATTGTACGATTTTTATAATGTTCCACATTTTATATTTTTTTCATAATTTTATTATATAATTATTAATTAATAATACTAATTTTTATATATTAATATTATTAAGCTTCTTTAAAAAATATTTTCTTCCAAAATTAGGTGTGAGGAATGTGCTTTTTTGAAAATAAAGTGTGAAGAATGAAAGAAGAAGAAGAAAAATGTACTTTTTTTTTTGAAATTGAGGTGCAAAGAATGTATATTTTTTGAAAATAAAGTGTGAGATAAAGACTAAATTATTCAAATTCATTATTATTGAAGTACACATCAATATTTTCATAAATGTAGTTGGAAGGAGTCCTCTCACAACGATTAAATTATTCAAATTCATTATTATTAAAGTACACATCAATTGACTATATATTTATCAATAACTTTGTAATAATAGAAAGAGACTTCCACAAACAAATAAATGAATTAGTTTTTTTATTTTTTAAATAAATAGATTTTAAAGTATAATAATAGCGATTATTCATTAAAAAAGTTGGTAATATAGATTCACGTTTCACAGTATATCATATTAAATTTAATAAAAAAAGGTTTAAAAACATTTTTAAAAAATAAAAATGTGCGATGTTAATAAATATAATACATTTAAATGTGACACTAATAAATGTAATAAATTATATTAAACATTAAACATATGTGATTATAATAAATACAATAATAAGACTCAATTAATTATTTTCTTATTTAGTAGTAGGGCATTCACATGGGGTTTATGTACTTAACATTTAATAACACATGATCTCGTGATACTTATCTAAATTTTAACTTAGAAATATGCACCCAAAGTTGTTAGAAACCTCATTCACAAGTCTATTAATGTTGAATACCATAAGTGTTGGACGCTTTTGGTAGGTGACATGCAAGCCCCAAAATGAGTTGGTAATTGTGTTTCCTTGATCCTAATTCCATGTTTTCTTGCTATGATTGGTGCAATGCAATTCCTAAAACTTACAAAACAATTGTTTTTCTCATTTTCCTAGAATGACAACAAAACAACATGAGCTTTAGGGGTCATTGTTGAGGATTATTATGGCTCAATAAACATTGTCTACTTGTTAGGTCTCTAAATGGTGGGAATCACTTGATGAAACACATTGAAAAGTAGTAATTGTTAGGTTGTGGAGCTAAAAGTTTCACTGATGCAGACATGGAGGAGGTTGCAGAAGTGTTGCAGAGTGTCACAAACACCGGCGTTGGCAGGATAAGGCAAGAAGGCAACCGACGTCGGTCAGAGATCGGCCGGCGTCGGCGACCCCCAGGCGGACAGGGACCGACGTCGGTCGCCTGTGTGGTTCAACTGCGAGTATATTACGGGCAGTCAGTTGACGAACCAAGTGTTTGCATGATGAGAGCCAATTTTAGACTCATAGCTGCGGATCTAATTATTGTAATTAGATGTCTAATTATTGCTTGGATGAGATCTATATAATAGACTCATGGTTGTATTGTAAATTAGTGCTAGGGAGTAAGAGAGCAAATAGCTCCTTTAGAGAGAGGTAGAGCAATGGTGCGTTCCTCCTAGTGCCACAGTACCAAGTGTGGGTGCTGGATTGGAGAGTCAGCAGGATTCTTCATGTATGTATGATCTTGGTCATCAGGTGAGCATGGCCTTTATAGGAGATATGCATGGTAAGTAAGATCGTTGATCTGCAGGTGTATGTGTGTGCAAGGTCAAGGTTCACAGGTGTGCAGAACCAGGGTGATTTTTAGGTGTGCAGGATCAGATAAGACAGCAACACAACAGGGAGCAGAATCAGGCAGGATCTACTTGGAGTACAGGTGTGTACTCAGATAGAGCAAAGAGGAAGGCAAGGGAGTTCCTTCCATAAGTAAGGTCTATTGAGGTGCAGGTTGTTGCAGGTTCATGGGAGATCTACTTGAAGTACCTTGAGTACTTGTGGAGTGCGTGGAGCACTTGTGGTGTGCGTGGAGCATTGGAGGTGAACACCAACTCTGTGTTTGAGTTGTGTGTTGGGACCTGTGAGAGAGCTTTGAGGAGAGAATTACTGTTCATTTGAGGTGTGGGAAGCCTCTGAAGAGGTGGTGGAGAAGAAGTGGCATCTTCTTTATTGTATTCTTTTCTGTATGAGTATTAATACAAGTTGTGTATTGTCTCTCATATTCTGTGTTATTCTGAATTCTAGTTACTTGTGATTCTGGTTAATTTCCGCATATTAAGTTGCTTGGTTTGGTAATCAATTGTGTGCTTCCGGTGTTTCATATCCCTGACAGTAATTACATAAAAGAATATAACTTCATAAATATACAAAACTCTAGGTCACACACGAGAAGTGTTCTACAAAAATACTAGCTTTAGAATATGATAAGTGCTCTGATGATTAGTTGATCTCTCTACTATGTTTGTGAGTGGCTCAATAGAATGCTAACAATATTATGTGTAATCTCACCAAAATAGACACCCATAAATGCCCAAATATTTTTTACACGGGTCAAAAACCTTGGGACATTTTTTGTATATGACTCAAAATACCAATAGAACAAAAAAGGAAGTTTAGAGGGAGAAAGAGAGTGTTGAAAAGTTGAAAGGAGACCATTGAAAGTTAACAAATGCTCCAACAATACTTAATTTAGTCAACAAATAAACAATTGTCCTAAAATCATGCTAATTAATGACTAATAAATACTTTGGGGCCATATTAGACAATTAAATTTTGTCATAAGATATTTATTAGTCGTAAAATGTATTATTCTAGGGTACTTGTGTGTTTGTCAATTATTGGTGTAGATTAAGCTCTTATTGGCACGTTTTTTGATATTTCTAGTTGTTTCCGTCATGTTCCCCCTCCTTTTCTCTTTTTCTTCTTTCTGTCTCATCCTTCCCTGTTTCCTAGAGTTTATATTGTTTTTATTGTAAACATGCATTCGATGTTTTTGGGAAGGGCTCCTTTCCACTCTTTTTTGGGTTCCCCGAGGATTATGGTTCTTATTTTTTGACTTTTCCACTTGTCATGTGTCAACTTGTGCGCTAATACGATGTTAAATTGAATTCAAGAAGTCAAAAATACACACATGCATCAATGCATTTAGGACATATAACGAATGAGCATAAGCAATCAATGCAAGCATTTAGAGCAAACATTCAAGAATCTAAAGAAATATGAAGAGCATCTAGCATTTACTACTCATTCTAGAAAAAAAATCAATCATTCGTTATAACATTGAAAGTCATTGAAGACTAGACACTACATTACACTGACTCTCTGGTTGAATTGCATTATACTTGACTTGACATTTTCAAAATTGTGCTATATTGAAGGGCCTAATAATTAACCAACGCTTAAAAACCATATAATTGATCTTGAGCATAGGCCCCCAAAAAATGTTTTTCCTTAGCTTTCACAAGTTCAACTATTTTATTAGGGTTTTGAAGGTGAAAATCAATTTCGTAGAGATCTATGTGGAATTAGAAAGAAGAATGAGGTTTTCGGAGCCCCAAACATGCCAAACATAGTATTCAAATCAATTATTGCATGTTTATTGTTGACATAAAATATGTAGTGTATGATTCTGGTAAGGTGCTTAAGTTTCTACGAATTTTTTAAATGCTCACCACTTTATCTTAAAAAACATAATTTAATTTTTAACATATATTAACTATTTCCAAATGTACTTGAAAATCAAGTATATTTGTAAAACCTTCTCATATAAATTATTACACTAAAATTAAAATAATAATTAAATATAATATTTTAATTTATATATAATTAAATTTAATTCATAAAAACCCTTAAATTCTAAGTCCATATTCTCATAAATATAATTGAAGTGGTGCTCCCACTTTTAGTAACTTATTCACTCCATTATCATATAAACTAGACACAAACTACTCAATCAACAACAAAATCCATCTGCTCCATCATAATAATAGAAAGAGACCCCACAGAGAAGTAAATGGATAAGCTTTCTTGATATGAACCTTTTGAACAAAGTAACACTATATTCATATGCCCTACTTTTAATTAACACAATAAGTCTTATAACATATTGTACGTTCCTTTCCATTCAATTGTTTTATGTTTTCATTCAATTTCTCCATCAATCAAGTTTCACCATATATTAAGATATATTAGGAGAGGTAACATTTTATAACCTTATATTAGAATAGGTAATATTTTATCGAAAGATATATATATATATATATATATATATATATATATATATATAAATAATTAGAGCTATGAATCGATGTAATATTTTAAATAGAGTTACAAATTAGTTTGGAATATAAGTGAGAAGTTCAGATTTTAAAAAAAACTTAGATCAATAATTAAATACGTTATATATGATCACAACAAACTTCACGAATATGCTAGTAGCCACAAATAGCCTAACATGTTTAGTGAGATTTGAACTTAAGTGACATTGGACACAACCAAGCCACTTAACTAATTCACCTACATCCAATAAGTAAAAGATAAATATTTTAATTTTATAAAGCTTTTTAAGATTTATTTTTGGTTGAAAAACACACGTTTTTTAATAAAACATATAAATACATTGCTAATCCCATAAAAACGAATGAAAAGAATCATTCCACAGAATGCTCATCACATTAAGTTAGAGAAAGCCTTGAGACATAATACAAATTTTTATTAGATATGGGTAATCACTTTTTGACTAGAGCTTTGAACCAGTTGGGACACAAGAGGGAGGCTTAGATCTCCATTACAACCATCACCAACGGCCACTACCGGTCTCACTAACATCACCAAACAGGATGCTATCACCAACATTACTAATGACTCCAACTATCCAAATATCTCCAACGACCACCACTAGTCTAATATGCCCTTTGAGATTTGATCCTAGGTGGGGCTGATTACAACCAAAGCTCTTAACCATTCCACCCACATCTCATTGACAAAACAATATAATCGCAATTACATCACCAAAACATACAATTACATCACCAATATAATACTAAAATTAAGGGTATGTAATAATTATAACTATAATAAAAACATTGTTCAATAAAAAAGGATGATAAAATCAAGGAGCCCTCTATTAAATACCATCAACCACAAAGAACAAGACAATTAGATATGACAAACACAACGGCAGAGACTTTTTAAAACTTATTAATATATAATATAAAAATAATTTATTTTTTAAACTTAAAAAATGTTTATTTCATTAAATTTTGTAAAACTTAAATTTACGTATTTATATTTATATTTAATTAGACATACAACAATAAATCTTACCATCTTTCAATTCAATTACAACCCTTTAAAAAAATAAATGTTGAAAGATTAAGATTGGATGTGGAGGCGCAAGTGAATGATAGATCACAATGAGCTATGGAGAGTTTCCTTTCTTATTACAGGAAAAAATTAGTCTCATTCCATGGGTAATTTCTTTATCTCTATTGAACTTTAGCACTTCAAAGGTTATATTAATTTGAAATACAGTTAGCAGGAATTGGTTTTGAGTGATGTATTATTGTACTTCCTTTTTTTGGGTGTTTGGTTATCCATATCCTTTCTTTTTGCTATCACTCTTTTTAGATTCTCTACGGTTTTTGTGTTCCTTATTTTTATCTCTCTTTGGAGGTAGTGTCCTTTCTGTGATTTTTTTTTCTCCTTCCTTCAGCGTTGCTATAGGGAATGGGCCCTCGTTTGTATCTCTTACCAATTCATAGCTTCGGTCAAAAGTGTTTAACCTAATCTAATAATTTTTTTGAAAGACATTCATATTTTTAGTTTTCTTCTTGTTTTGTAACTATTTCTATTAGGTAATTGTATGTGCTTTTTAAACTTCTATGATTTCTTTTTTTGCTCCTTTCAATCTTATGGGTGGTATGGTGTTTTATTTTATTATGATTTCCTTATTTTCAAATCTTAGATTTTTGGGTTGTAGTCTAACGGTGAGGATGATGGTGTAAAAAGTGTTACCTAGCCATCCACCAAATCCCAAGATATCAATTATTTTTTTTTGGCGGAATGGATACCCTTCAATCCTTAGCACTAAATCAAAGAAACATTTTGTACACCTAATCTATATAAAAATAAAAAAATCAATTAAAAAAAACCTAAAACTTTTCTCATAATTTAGAAAAATTATACATTAATTATTTATAAATTTATTTTATTTATACATATAACTCCCTAGGATAAGTTATATGTATGTATTTATTTTATTTTTGGCTTTTCTAGCCTAATTGACGGCTAATGTTTTTTTTCCCAGCTTTTGTCATTAAGGTCCACATGTCCAAATATATCAAATAAATTCATCCAAGTATGGCATATAAATAGCAAATCTAAGACAAATGCTTTTCTTGTGTAATTCTTTTTCTCACAATCAAAATCTTTGTGCTTCCTGTTCATCTGTCTTTATCAGTCAATTATTTTTCACCCTATTTTTTGTTTTTATTTTGACCTTCTGGTTTGAAATTGTGGAGATAGAGAAGTTTGTTTGAGCTAATTCTATTTGTCTGTGGTATTTGTTTATTTGTAGTGCACATGGCCAAGTTGTCTTCAATAGAAGCTATAGATATATGTAGTTTTCTGTATACAACCTACTCTGATATTTTTTGTTTTTCTACAGAAGAAGAATAGGCTTAGAGAACTTCTTAGATTATGTGGAACTTGCCCTGCATTGGTTTGGGCTGTTCTTTTTTGTTGTAATGGAAAATGGATGTGAAGTGGGTTGTGATATGTATCTTGGGTTGAAGTGGGTACTTATTTTTTTTGAGTTTTGGTAGTTGGTTTTGGATTTTGAGATTGGATTTCAAAGTGGGTAGGCCTTATTTTTATTCATTCTTAGGCATCTTGGGGACTTTGATTAGATTATTATTATTTTGTGTGTTTTAGGGTGGCATTCTGAAATGGGTATTGAAGTGGATGGGTAAATTGTGTTTTTGACCAAAGTGGGTTTTGATTTTTTTATACTCAGAGTCGCTGGTTTTGGCTTTGAAATTGGTTTTGAAGTGGATATTATTTCTTTTATAATTTGGGTAGTTATTTTCAATTTTGAGATTGGATTTAAAGTGGGTTTGCCTTATTTTATTTGTGTTCTAGCCCTTATTTTGAGATGGCATTTGCCCCAGTGGGAGGTTTGGTGGAGATTCTTCTCTTACTCTTATGCCATTATAGTGGTGTCGTAAGAGCATTTGGTTTGCATTGTTGTAAGCATTGCGATATATTAGGTCATCCTATTCACATTTAGGACGACACATTAGGGTGGAAAAAAAAGTAGCATTACTCTAAAAATACTTCTATTGGTAGAAACTTTGTCAAGATATCAATAGGTATATTAGGTCATGCACAACACGTGCAATCACAAAACCATCCAACAAAAAGAAGGGGCTCTACACATATCTACTAATTTCTAATTGACCTTGGGAGTCAGTCTCCATGTATTTCGTGTGCCCATGACTAGGCATTTTAATGATTGTATCTTTGGTTAATAGGTTTTTCAAGATGGTAGTGTTGTTGTCTTGTACAAAGGGGATAAAAATTGAAGACACTACAATGTTTTACTTTGAGCATGAGTGGGTCCACTTCAGCTTACCACAAAACATTATGTCAAACAAGAACATTAGGTTTTTAGCACTTTTTGTCATATATTATGGTCCATGATAGACACAAAGCTGATCAAGTCGACGTCTTTTCATCCACACAAATAATACGAAAACAGAAGTGGTTAACTCTATTATGGTGCATCTACTTCAAATGTATAACTAAAAACATCCGTGACATGGGATGATAGTTTACCATACATACAACATAGCTATAATCGTGCCCTCCATGGCTCCACAAGCCATAGCCATTTTTAGATTTGTATTGTGTTTTGACGGTTAGCCCCCATTGATGTGGCATTACCTATTGTAGTGGAGGAGGTATCTCCCCATGCACAAGAGGAATCTAACAAAGCCACCAAATCTATTGAGCGGATCTAGTAAATCTAAAAGCAAGTGCATAAAATCATGTAAAAAACCAGCTAGAAGTACAAGCAATGTTATGACCAACATTAAGTCCCTCGTTAGTTGTAAATGGTAGTAAGGTATGGCTACATTTGCAAAAAGAATGTTTGAAAGGTCCAAACAAGAAAATTATACCTCTCAGATATAGATCCTACACAATCATCAAGTAAGTAGGCACTAATGACTTTCAGCTAAACTTGCCACCCTGTCTTGGGTTGCATCCAATGTTCAATGTGGAACTAATCCAATCATATTTTCTATCCCTCTTAGATACTTCAATATTAATGCACAATTGTAGGTCACGAAGTTAATTCTTGATTGTTCAATGCCATTCAATGTTGATCAGGGCATATATACAATGGTAAAGGATACTAGGAATTATAAAAATCTCCTATATCAAGTGATCAAGGGGGGACAATTTCCTCACTAAAGAAAGTGATTAACTAGTTGTCAGATTCAACAAAAGTTCCCACATTTGGTTAAAGACTTGGATGAATTGGGGCCCAATGCTTTTCAAGGGGTGAACGAATGATCTTGATAATGACCCGAGACCACTACATAAGAATAACAGTTTAGTTTTAAAAAATTATGATTTTATAAAAAAAATCAGCACAACATAAATGGTAGTTTCAAAGGCCTTCAGAGATTCGAGAGCCTCGTCACCATGAATATGTTTTTGATGCGCTGAACTTTTCAAAATTTTATTATAATAAAAAACTAAAGAACAACTATAAAAGTTAGCCCATCTAAGATGGCTCAACCTCGCTGACTATTATTGGCAATTCTTTTTTTATTAGATATTTTATTCCATAGAGTTTTCTTATTCACATGCCTATACATGTTGAAAAGTTATTATTAGTTTTGTTTAACTTTAAATAAAACTCATATTCGCGTGCCCATGCATATTGAGTGGATGAACAGTTTACTTTGTTTAACTTTAAAGAAATTTATTATTATTAATTTTCTTTAGCTATAAGACATTTGTATATCGTATTGTAATTCATAGTGGACTTTGATATCTCTTTTATAGAGTTTTTTTTCTTTTTAGAAATTCTATTATTACCTTGCAATAAAGTCTTGTTCATGTATGCCACAAATATGTGTCAATTCAGTATATAAGAGTTTGGTTTTATTATAACACACTAACCTCTAATTATTGGTATGTTACAAATATGTGTCAATTTAGTGTATAAGAGTTTGGTTGTATTATAAAACACTAATTTCTAATTGTTGGTGTGTTGTTCCTCACACTGATTCCTTGATCTAAATCATACAATGCCATCCACCAAAATAAAAATCTCTAGAGACATTGATACAATGGGGACCAAGTTTGATCCTTGTTTTACTTTGATAGAATAGACCCTCATAGATGTAACAACTGAGCTAAGACAAATCTAATTTAAATACATGCTTATTCAAAATATTGTAATCTAATATTCAAAGGGAAAAGATGCCTATATATATATATAACTCATAAGAATCATTAAAAAAATATAAGTTAAATTAACTTATATATACAAAATACAGGTCTTAAAACTAATTTAAAAATATATTTTAATAAATTAAAGAATCGAGATTTTTAAAATCCATAACATTGAAATAAGTTTATAGAATCAATTATGTTAGACTTTCATGGATTCAAAACTTCTTTATTTATAAAACGATAAATTGTTAAAATAATTACGAATATCTCATTTAAAATAAGAAAATTTATGTAACGAAGGTAAGGGCCCACATCATATTGCCTCAAAATTTATAAAGAATCTCATTTTATATTAAAACAGCTAACTCTGAATATAAGATTGGTCAACTTTGATTCCCTCCAATTACCCACCCAAAAAATAAATAAAAATTTGAGAAAATTTATATTGTATAAAAACATTTTAAATTATAAATGTGTATGTACCCAACTTTTAAGTGGTCAAATAATTAAAAATGCAACCCATTTGCCCTAAGGCACTGGAATCATAAGGCCACATTAATAGGAGTGCCTTTCACTTTGGAAAAATCACATGGTATAGAACCATTGCAAACTTTTAAGACAATTCAAGGTCAGAGAATAGCGTTTAGGTGGAGTTTAGGTGAAGTTTAGGTGTAGTGGAATGATTCACAAAATATCACTCCGAATTCACCCATCTTAACCCCCAAAGTCAAGGTCCCCATCTCAAAAGACACGTGCTAATATCTAAACAGGGTATTTTCTTATAAATAAGTAATTATATTATTTAAATATATTTATTTTTATAGAAATAAGTACATAGCGAGCGTCAATTGTTGATCTATAGCGTGTCAATAAAGATTTTACGTTTTTTGATGATGGATTATAAAATGTGATTCAAAATATAAATCAATAAATATGTATAATTAATTTTCAAACATATATTTTATAATATAAATTATGAAAGTTTTAAATGTTTCATTAATATACACTGATGAGTTATAGATGAATTGGTAAAGTGGGTTGGATGTTTCGAGTGTTATTTAAGTTCAAATTTTAGTAGATATTTGAGGTCGATGTTGCTTCAAGATCCGACCCTGTATGTGTCCCATAATGTTAATAATTATTACAGTTACAGTTTTGGTAATTATAATGGTGATTGTTATCGTTTGTAGTATCGTTTAGGAAACATTAATAATTACAATATTAAAAATTATGAGAAAATCATAGATATCATATTTTCGTATTCTATGAAGCAGAAAATAGTTTTTGAATAAAGTCTATTCAATACAGTCTCGAAGCTTCTCTACCTCTGCAACAAAATACAACTTATTTATCGTCTCCCTATCAAACATTCTCTATTGCATTTTATCAAATGGGTGTCAATGCCTTTATTCTCGTTGTATGGTATACTCGCACCATCAATCAAACAATCGTCTAGACGACAAACAGAGACCCGTTTATGAATGGAAGGGATTCACGTTTTGTTTTGCAAAATAACAAAAACTTGGTTCTCTCTGATGCAAATGGAAGCACCATTTGGGAAACCCACACGACTGATAACAACTTTAATGCGAAAGAGGCTCTGCTTCTAGAAATGAGAAATCCAGTTATGTGTAATTTGTTAGGACACAACATTTGGGAAAGTTTTGATTATCCAACAGACACCAATGCTCTATCTTTAGGGCATTGTGGCTGAAAATGATTGGTTCTTCGACTGACAACTTGTTAGCCTAGATCTCCTATCATCAGTCCTCCTCTAGGTGTCTACATGCAGTTGGTCTAGGGTTCAAGGGATCTGACACCTTGGTAAATTCCTAAGACTGACATCAGTTGATCCGGATTGGTTTCGGGGAAACCCAGACCCTGCCATGACTGACAGGTCTGGGAGCCCAAGGCTCTTCCCATTGGCCATGACTCTGTCAAAATTGGCATGCAGGGAGTCGAGTCAATTATCGAATGGCCTCTCCCAGTCCTACGTGGATGAGTCTCACGGAGAGACTAAGTTTTAACCAAAGGGGCTAAGAAAAGGCTTAGGGATGGAAAGGTTAGGCAACATATGTGGCTCTATAGGTCTAGAAAGATGACTAGTGAGAGGTAAAGGGGTCGAGAAAGGGTAACATAGCTCAATAAAGGGTTGAGGAAACCTGGGAAAGAGAAAGATAGCCTGAGAAAGAGGAACATAACCTGGGAAATTTCTTACAGAGGCTTGGGAGGCCTACGAAATAAACAAACAGAGTTGAATACAGTGGCGCTGCATACAAAGCATAACATTGTACTCTTGGAGATTCTTTGACACAACTAAATTATTTGTTTAAATGTGTTTGCTATTTTATTCTTGCATTCCTTGTGTTATCATCAAATGTTTCCACAAGTTCTCTTTCAAATACAAAAAGCAAAATTTGTTCCATTTCTAATTACCCTTTTTGTTCTGAAGTAATTTTATAGTGCAAAGCTTTTTTTTTTTGTCGTGCTTGCTATTTTTAGAAATTACATGGCGAATGGCGCTGATTGGTAGATGATAGTTGTTGGGTTCAAGGAGAAGTGGACATGATGCGAGTAGAATGCTGCTAACACATGTGATGGAGAATGTATGTATGTCATTATCATTGTCCCCTCTTCCTATTTTCAGACTATAGTTCATATTTAATTTTTGCTACTTGTGATTTTATTGGATAATGGCAATAAATTTCTTTTTTTTAAATTGAAAATACATACATTTCCCCAAAAAAATTGTCATGCCAGTCTATTTTAGCCAATAGAAAAGCAATAAACTATATTATTTTATATTTATTATATTATAAATATATCAAACCTAATGTCAAAATAAAAACATGCTAAATTTTGATTGGATGCATATTGCTAGGTGGAAATTATTTGGTTAAATTGATAATAATAGATATTTGCTATGTAGGTACTAATAAATAGATTTCTAAGTACCATAGAGGTGGTGACTATTCATTAGAAAAGTTGGCAATATAGATTCACACTTCAAAGTATATCATATTAAGTTCAATTAAAAAAGGTTTAAAAAATACTAAAAAAAGGGTGTGATACTAATAAATATAATACATTTAAATGTGACACCAATAAATGCAATAGATTATATTAAACATTAAACACACGTAATTGTAATAAATACAATAGTAAGATCCAATTAATTATTTTCTTACCTAGTAGTACGGCATTCACATAGGTTTTTTGTACTTAACATATAATAACACATGATCTCGTGACATTCATCTAAATTTCAACCTTGAAATATGCACCCAAAACTATTAGGGACCTCATTCACAAGTCTAAATTTGATTAATGTTGAATACCATAAGCATTGGATGCTTTTGGTAGGTGACATGCAATCCACAAAATGAGTAAGTGATCGTGTTTCCTTGATCTTGATTCCATGTTTCCTTGCTATGATTTGTGTGATGCAATACTTCAAACTTACAAAATAATTTTTTCACATTTTCTTAGAATTGCAACAAAACAACATGAGCTTTATGGGTTATTGTTGAGGATTATGATGGCTCAATAAATATTGTCTACTTATCAGGGCCCCAAATGGTGGGAATCACTTGATGAAACACATCAAAAAGTAGTAATTGCATGAATGAATATAACTTCATATATATACAAAACCCTGGGTCACATGTGAGAAGTGTTCTACAAGAAATACTAGTTTTAGAATATGATAAATGCTTTGATGATTGGTTGATCTCTCTACTCTACTTGTGAGTGGCTCAATAAAATACTAATAATATCATGTGTAATCTCACCAAAAGAAACACCCATAAATGCCTAAATATTTTTTACAGGTGTCAGAAACGTTGGGACATTTTTTGCACAGGGCCCAAAATACCAAGGGAATAGAAAGGGAAGTTTAGAGGGAGAAAAAGAGTGTTGAAAAGTTGAAGGGAGACCATCGAAAGTTGACATATGCTCCAATAATACCCAATTTAGTCTAATAATTGATAAATAAATATCCTAAAATTGTCCTAATTAATGACTAATAAATACTTTAGGGCCATTTTAAACACCTAAATTTTGTCACAAGGTATTTATTAATTGTAAAATGTATTATTTTAGGGTACTTGTGTGTTTGTTGATTATTGGTCTAGATTAGGATTTTATTGGCATGCTTTTCTATGTTTTTAGTTGTTCCTGTCATGTTCCCCCTCCTTTTCTCTCTTTCTTCTTTTTCTCTCCTCCTTCCCTATTTCTTAGAGTTTATAGTGTTTTTCCCGTAAACGTACAGTCAATATTTTGGGGAGGTCTCCTTTCCACTATTTTTGGGTTCCTCAAGGATTATGGTCCTTATTTTTTGACTTTTCCACTTGTTGTGTGTCAACTTGTGTGCTAATACGATCTTAAATTGAATTCAAGAAGTCAAAAAATATACATGTGCATGTCAATGCATTTAGGACATATAACGAATGTGCATCAATACAAGCATTTAAAGTAAACATTCAATAATCTAAAGAAACATGAAGAACATCTAGCATTTATTACTCATTCTAGAAAAAAATCAAACATTCATTGTAACATTGAAAGTCATTGAAGACTAGACACTACATTACATTGACTCCCTGGTTGAATTGCAACATCCCTGGCTTGACATTTTCAATATTGCGCAGTGTTGAGGGGCTTAATAACTAGCCAATGCTTAAAAGCCATGTTGATCTCGAGCATAGGCCCCTAAACAATGTTTTTTTCTTATCTTTCACATGTTCAACTATCTAATCAGGGTTTTGAAGATGGAAATCAATTTTCTAGAAATCAATGTGGAATTAAAAAGAAGAACGAAATTTTCGGAGCCCCAAACATGACGAATGTAGTCATCAAATCAATATTTACATGTTTGTTATTTACATAAAATATATAACGTATGATTCCGGTGAGGTACTTAAGTCTCTACAAATTTTTTAGATTCTCACCATCTTATTATAAAAGATATAATTTTATTTTTAACATATATTAACTGTTTCCAAATTTACATAAAAATCAAATATACTTATAAAGCCTTCTCATATAAATTATTACACTTAAATTGAAATAACAATTAAATATAATATTTTAATTTATATTTAATTAAATTTAATTCAATAACTTATTAATTTAATTAAATAAAAAAATAAAAAATAAAATAAAAACCATGAGATTCTTAAGCCCATATTCTCATAAATATAATTGAAGTGGTGCTCCCACTTTTAGTAGCTTATTCACTCCATTATCATATAAACTAGACACAAACTACTCCATCAACAAAATCCAAATGCTCCATCATAATAATAGAAATAGACCCCACAAAGAAGTAAATGGATAAGCTTTCTTGATATGAACCTTTTGAACAAAGTAACACTATATTCATATGCCCTACTTTCAATTAACACAATAAGTCTTATAACCTATTGTACCTTTCCATTCAATTGTGTTATGATTTCATTCAATTTCACCATCAATAAAGTTTCACCCTATAGTAGGACATATTAGGATAGGCAATATTTTATTAAAAAAAAAATAAAAATATATATATGTAAACATTTTTTATTGGAGTTATAAACTGACGTAATGTTTTGAATAGAGCTACAAATTAATTTGGAATATAAGTAAAAGGTTAATCTCTCTTAAAAAATTTAGATCAATAATTAAATAGGGTATATACAATTACAATAAGTCTCACGAAAATGCCAACGGCCATAAATGACCTAACATGTTTAGTGAGATTTAAATCTAGGCGGTATTGGATATAACCAAGCCATTTAACTAATTCACCTAAATCGAATCGACAAAAAATAAATATTTTTAAAATTTATTTTTGATTGAAAAACACATATTTATGAATAAAACATATCAATCCATTGTTAATCGTATAAAACAAATGAAAAGAATCATTCCCTAGAATGCTCATCACATTAAGTTAGAGAAAGCCTTGAAATATAATAGAATTTTTTATTAGATATAAGTAATCATTTTTTGACTAGAGCTTTGACCCAGTGTGGAACACAAGAGGGAGGCTTAGATCTCCCTTACGGCCATCACCAATAGTCACTACCAGTGTCACTAACATCACCAAACGAGATGTTATCGCCAACATCACCAACATTGTCAATGATTTCAACAGTTCAAACATTTCCAACGACTACTTCCAGTTTAACATGCCTTTTGAAATTTGACCTTGGGTGGAGCTTGACACAACCAAACGTCTTAACCACTCCACCCACATCTCATTGGTAAAATGATACAATTAAAATTACATCACCAAAACAATATTAAAATTAAGGGTATATAATAATTATAACTATAATAAAAATATGGTTCAATTAAAAAAGAGTGATACAATCAAAGAGCCCTCTATTAAATACCATCAACCACAAAGAACAAAGCAACCAAAGAGGACAAACACAACCGCTGAAACTTTTAAAGACTTATTAGTATATAATATATAAACAATCGATTTTAAAAATTAAAAAATATTTATTTCATTAAATTTTGTAAAACTTAAATTTACATATTTATATTTAATTAGATATACAACAATAAATCTTACCATCTTTCAATTTAATTACAATCCTTTACAAAAATAGACGTTGAAAGATTGATATCAGAGGTGGAGATGTTAATGAAGGATGGATCGTAATAAATTATGGAGATTTTGTTTCCCATCGTGAGAGGAGGTTAGTCCCTACCAAACTTTAACGCTTCAAAGGTTATATTGATCTTTTTACTGTTATGGTGTTTTATTTTGTTATAATTTTTTAATTTTCAAATCTTAAAATTTTGTGTTGTAGTCCAACGACAAAAATGATAATGTGAAAAGTGTTCCATCCATTCACCAAATTCCAAAATACTATTTTAAAAAAAATACTCATCTATATAAAAATCAAAATTTCAATTAAAAAAAACTTAAAAATTTTACCAATAATAATAATTAAAAAACTATACATTATTATTTATAAATTTATTTTATTTATATATAACCAAATGGGATAAGTTATATGTATGTATTTTATTTTTGGCTTTTCTAGCAAAATTGATGGCTAATAATATTTTGTTTTCATGCCTTTGTCATTAAGGTCCACATGTCCAAATATATCAAATAAATTCATCCAAGCAGGACATATAAATAGCAAATCTGAGACAGATGCTTTTCTCGTGTAATTCTTTTTCTCACAATCAAAATCCTTGTACTGCCCGTTCATCTGTCCTTATCAGTCAATTATTTTTCACCCAGTTTTTTGTTTTTATTTTGGCCTTCTGGTTTGAAATTGTGGAGACAGAGAAGCTTGTCTGAGCTAATTCTATTTGTTTGTGGTATTTATTTATTTGTTGTGCACATGGCCAAGTTGTCTTCAATAGAAGCTATAGATATATGTAGTTTTCTGTATACAGCGTGCTATGCTATTTTTGGTTTTTCTACAGAAGAAGAATAGGCTCCGAAAACTTCCTGTACTCTGTGGGACTTGTCCTGCATTGGTGTGGGCTGATTTTTTTTGTTGTAATGGGAAATGGGTGTGAAGTGGGTCTGTGATATGTATCTTGGGCGGAAGTGGGTACTGATTTTTTTCGAGTTTTGGTAGCTGGTTTTGGATCTTGAGATTGGATTTCAAAGTGGGTAGGCCTTATTTTTATTCATTGTTAGACATCTTGGGGGCTTTGATTAGATTATTATTATTTTGTGTGTTTTAGGGCGGCATTCTGAAATGGGTATTGAAGTGGGTGGGTAAATTGTGTTTTTGACTGAAGTGGGTTTCGATTATTTTATAGTCTGAGTGGCTGGTTTTGGTTTTGAAATTGGTTTTGAAGTGGGTATTGATTCTTTTATAGTTTGGGTAGCTGTTTTCGGTTTTGAGACTGGATTTGAAGTGGGTTGGCCTTATTTTATTTGTGTTTTGGGCCTTATTCTGAGATGGGTCTTTGCTCCAATGGGAGGTTTGGTGGAGATTCTTCTCTTACTCTTCTGTCATTATAGTGGTGTCGTGAGAGCATTTGGTCTGCATTGTTGTAAGCATTGCAATATATTAGGTCATCCTATTCGCGTTTAGGACGGGGGGAAGCCCTCTGTTACGAGGGCTAGTGTTTTTCACTATACATTCCTTTGAGGATCGAACGTTTTGTTTCTAGTATGCGTTTTTTTAAGATCTGGAACCTACATTGTATGCCATTCCACAAAATTCGGATAATTTCACAAGTGGCCATTTGAATCAGCAGTCAGAACTGACAGCCAACATTCAGTCAGAACGGATATCTGGGAAAGATGGCTTGTATGAAGCTGGGATCCAAGACTGACGGTTTCCAACGACAAGGACAGGCCTGGTATAGTAACTTTCTTTTGTCCATATCGAAGTTAGCCTTTTTTCATTTTCTTGAACTCTGGAAAAATTACATATAGCCAATGGAAGACCTAATACATTATTATTATTTTAAATCCAAGAATTTAATCCTTTCGAACATCATTAAGTTGTTTCGCTTGAGACCAGAACATAGGTTGTTCTTGTCAATGGGGAACCTGACCGCTGAGTTTCTCAGCAATAAGGAAATCTGGGCCTTCATCGCCTTCTGCGATTCCAGATGGTTGTGCCTCCTTTTTTTTCCTTAACCATTTTAGCCCATTTCTTAACTTGCTGCAAATTTCTCTATTTTCTAGTTATCAGAACCCATTTTGAAGATTCTCAAACTACTGTATCAATGTGAAAGGCCTAGAGCAAAATCTACTATACCAACAGAGTTTACCAAATCCCACTAATAAAAATGCTGGAGTAGTTTTACCTTGTCTCAAACATTGCACTGCTCAAAATAGGATACTGGAATGGGCAATCAAAAGCTTTAAGGGGAAAAATATATATGCATGACTAGTTTATAATATGTATCTTCTCCTCTTTCTTTCTCTTCTTCATAAAGCAAGTCATTTCTAGTTTGGAGTTGAGGCCTTAATGAAGCAGGGACATTAACAAACAGCCTGTAAACTTATTTGTCAATGGTTTTGAAATAGCTTCCTGACCTCAATTGAAAAAGGAAATAACCGGGCAGTTTTGGTCTGGGACTGAATAGAAAACATAGATCTTCTGGTTCAAAAATATTTAGTCAGCATGAAATATCAGATTGGCTCCAAGTTTCAAGTGCTTGTGTGAAGCATGCTTCCATGTCATGATGACGAGACAATGCATTTGTTGTAAACCTTGCCTCGTTTCAGGAATTGTTGTTAGTAAGATTTTAAACAAGTCTCATCTACATTGAAGTTTTAGCAAGAGGCCTATCATTGTAGTTTCAGTTTGCAGAAAGTTCATGAGGCCTAATGTTAGTTTTTCTTAATTTTTATTTTGGTTTTTTGATTTTTATTTTGTGGGATTTTGGCCTGTGCGTATTTCAGTCATCTCAAGGTGAGCTCCATGTGTAGTCATTATATTAATGACATTTTTTCTCATGTATGTTGGTAATAATCATGAGGCAAGGGGACCATCTTAGCACAGAACCACTTTTAAGCATTTGTTAGAAGGCTGTAATGGTGAATGTAATCCACTGCATTGGGCATTTTCACCCTGTGACGTCTTTCCCAATTGGCAGAATGTTGTAGCATCAGTTTGCAGAGTGTTCAATAAACTTCCAAACTGTTAAGCTATATGGTATATGGTGATACATATGTATCATAGGTCTTTTATCATGACTAATACTCATTAAGAACTATTTGATAATGATCACTAACTGTTATGTATAGGAAAACTGATGTCTTAAAACACAAATTTACAGCATATTTTGTTCCACTGTGTCAACTTAATCATGTTTAGTGACTTTAGAAAATGCGTGGGAAGGCCTTTATGTGAAAATATCAAGGTATCTCATTTGTTTATCATGTGCTTTTGAGAAAATTGTCGAAGCAGAGAGATAAAAGTTACATCACATCCAGTTTTACATACAAGATAGAGTTGGCAGAAGGGGCAGATCTGATTGCAGACCATGTGATTCTATGGAATGCAGTCTGAAATTTTTTACATGTCCACTGTTGCAGAGCTTACATCTCTTTCATATCTCAATGCAAGTAGACAGAAAAATACATTACAAAAATCAGAGCAAGAAACAGAT
The DNA here is from genome assembly GCA_037957365.1 of Torreya grandis. Taxonomy (NCBI): domain Eukaryota; kingdom Viridiplantae; phylum Streptophyta; class Pinopsida; order Cupressales; family Taxaceae; genus Torreya; species Torreya grandis. The sequence continues at coordinate 720,063 of JARHVA010001327.1, forward strand.
CTCTCTGCAGCGTCTACCACCGTAGTCTCAATTATTGTCAAAGCTTTATTTCTGACCTTTCTTTATTTCTGCATGAAAATGGTCTTCAAATAGATCATTGTTATTGCCTTCTACTTGGGGTTGAACATTCAAATCATTTTTTTGTTCTGATATGAATGTTGGCTTTGTACTATTACACCTCTGGTGCTCTGCTTCTACCTCCTCATAAGTACAAGACTTGCAATGTCTTTGTTTTCCCTGTTGGTCTTCTTCATCTTGTTTTCTCATACTGCAAGGTGCCCTTCAGGTGTTGCCGAGGCATGGAAAGCACAAATTTTGAATTTTATTACTTAATACATATGTTTTCTCCTCTTGCTGATAGGTAAAATGCAATTTCTGCATCTCTCTTATTGGTAAGCTTTCAGCCACTTTCTGGCCCACGCGCATTCCTCCTTCTGTACACATTCACTTACTGTTAAGATTCCTATTGTTTTTCTATAGTGTGCATTAGATGGATTTTTAGTTACAATTATGTTTTTCTGTTTGTTCTCTGATTCTCTAAACCTGTCTTTTCTTGAAATTTATTTGGTTCAAGTAAAACTTCATAAGAGATACTCATTTCGACCCTTAGATGCTTATTGAGACTGTCTTATTACATTTTCATCCTGTTTTTACATTTGCTTTATATGCTGTTTGCCTGCACATCTGAGGAACACAAGAGCCTCTGAGTGAGACAGGCCCCAAAAAATTTTGAGGTTTGTACCCTAAAGCTTTTCCTGTGAACCAAAAGAGAAGGCTTTGAGTGTTTTCACGGTGATTGTAAGCCCTTGGTAATCTCATGAGAGACACATTTCAGGATCTTGCTACTAGTGTCATTTCCCTGTTTCCTAAAAATGGGCTGAATAAAAAAGGGGAGTGTTTTTCCAAAGTAAGAACTGAGGCCTTTGAAGCAGTTATTCTAGTCCCATCTTCAAATATTGTTGAATTGGGCCTCAATAAAGTGGAATTCATATATTCTTAAGTGAATATTGGCATATCATATACCTTGCTTGAATGAGTGCCTTCTTGGTTGTGTCTTTTAGATGGAGCACTATATTGGTTTTGTCTTTAACATGCTTGTTTGTTAGTATGGATTTAACAGATGTAATCTAGTAAATTGATGAAATTCCCCAACTATTCAAAATTCTTAAAATTTCTTAGTCGTCATGCCTAACGTTTGTAGTTGATTTTAAAGGAAACTAGTCAAGACACATTTAACTGTTGTAGCTTTACAAAGTCATTATATAAGAGAAAAATATGAAATGATCACTTTGATTTTACAATCAATACCAAGCAATTGAACTTAAATTAAAAATGTAAAACAGTGTAAATAAACTGTCACTTCTAATGGGTGCATACTTGCAAAGGCTTTTCAAATGGCAATTGAGAATTTCAATCTTATATCTATGAGAAAACTAGAAAGTGGGTCTAAAAAAAATGCACTTGGTCAAATTTATAAGTAGGAGAGTGAAATGTATCCACGAATGAGCTTCTCATGCTAAAGCTCAATCCTGGTTAAGCTCCTCAGATGACAGCACTATAACTTTTCGTGTTCTTCCATGATTTAGTAGAACTCTCATGCATCATCACTTGGGTTAATTCAGCTTGCCAATGAAGATGGTAGGGTAGCCTTTAAGTGCTAACAAATGTGCTGATAGGAAGGAATTCTTATTTCGTCTAGATGCAGGACTTGAGCCCACTGTGGTATGGGTTGGGGATTGCAGGTTTGGCAGCCATGGCATGGAATTCATTTTTGTAGGTTTAACTAAATTAATCTTGATGTTAGTGCAATTCATGCAACTTGATTTACTGATCATGCAATGGCTTAATGGGATAAAATTTGGCACGAACAATGTCCACGAGCTGATCCCATGCTACAATTGGTTCATGCTTTTCTTCCCAAATTTGCTTATACATCTCCCACCAGCACATGTTGGTTGACAGGAGTTTGAGCATTGTTAATTTAATCATTGACTCATTTGTGAATGAATTGATCAAGAAATATGATTCAAGCTTCTGTATCAAAGTGTCCAAAACCTCAAATTGATCTTGCCTTCGAGCTGGGGAATTTTAAGGTTAACCTGCATCTTGAAAGGGATGTGACTACCGTACACAGTGCTGCTGTAAGTTAAAGGTTGCTCTGTGAAAGAGGCAAACCACTGCAAAATCTGTGCAAAGTGATCATAAAGTTATTCTTCCTTTCTTTGTAATGCTATCCCGATCATCTCACAAAGAGGGTCTAGCATGTCTAGATCTGATGAGACTGTGTTGAGTGTACAGGAAAGTAAATAGAGGGATTGTGAGCAGGAATCTCATGCTTCTTGTACTAAGATATTGTAGGCATTAAAGAGTTCAGTGCTTTGATACCATTGATTCAGATCCCATGACATATTGGGAGATTAACATAATGGTGATGAAAGTGTGAAATTGAAGTGAACGAGACACAAAACAGAATAAACAAAACAGAATAATAAAGTTTGCAATCGAAAAAATATGGGACACAAAACATTAGGAGCATAATTCAGTACTGTAAGTGAAAGGGTTCTGTACAATATATTGGGAAAAAAATGTGAAGAATTCACCACTAATCCAAATTGGAAACAGACTAAGAAGAACTGGAGAGCTAAATTGAACTAATTACAAACCGATGCTAATATAGTACAAGAGTTACAATAAAATAAGGTGAAAACAGTTCAACTGCTAACTGTTATAAGATGATGTAACCACTACTAAATGGGTGGCACATGGCACTGTTGCACAGATTTGTGCAAGTTGGACCTTGGTGCAGATGGGTGTTGGGTGAATGATGACAGAACTGGCATTGGTTAACTGACACATGATGCTGGAGTTTGGCACCAGACAAGTAGCTGATGGTTGGCATGTTAGGTCTTGATTATTGGTGTTGGTGCTGTTGTTTGAGTATGGAAGGTTGATGTAAATGGCAATGGTTTAGGGCTGACCTTGGCACTGTGCCGGTGTTGGCATAACTGGCGCAAAAGTAGAGCCTTGCCACAAAGAGTGAACTTTGGTGCAAAGGTATGCAGAAAGTGTCAAGGATAGGCATGAGATGCATTGGCATAAATAATGTCATTAGTGTGACCATTGACATGGAAATTGGCACTGTTGTGGACTTGCAAGTTTTGCACTTTTGCCCTGATTATAAAAGCTCCTTCATATTCCTCATTTATTTTTTTTGAGACTACAAGTACGGGATTGGCTGTGAATTGGGAGTTCCTCTTAATCTCTATTTTATCCATTTGTTTTGGTATATTTTTGGGCTCCATTATGTGAAGAGCCTTTTTCGGTTCATTTTAGAAAATTATCTTCTAGCACTCCAATAAGATTTGTTTTGTGCGATATTTGTTGCTTTATTACATGAACTTTCATTCTGCCTAAGTCTTTTCCTTTGGATTGTTTGAGACTTTCCAGTTGTATCTAAATATGATCTAACAAAACTATATTGGTGGGGAGTCTGGAGGAGTTTTCCTGTGTTCTGCCGTGTAGTCATACAAAATATAAAAAAATATAAACAAAAGTAACCATAATATCAATGCTATATGCATTAAAAAAACAAAACACTACTGATAATTTATAATTCAAAATATTAAATGTGTCATGACATATGATATACCACATATTATCTGTATAAACCAGAAAAATAGTCAATGATCATAGTCAAACTCAAGAACTACATGAATGAATTATCATATTGCTCTTCATATGAGAGGCATCCAAATCAGCGTTTGGTTCATTAGACCCAGATGCAATAGGACTAACAGTACTTTGGCAAGTTGTATATTTCTAATGTTTTAATTATGTTTTTTATTTTTTTTAAATCTTTGTTTCATTTGTGTTTATTATGACTGTCATACCTGGAGCAACATTGTTTTTGATCATGTTTTAATTATGACATTTGGGTACCCAAGATAAGAGAAGAACCTGAGAGGTACCGGAACCCAGTACCAGTAGCAGAACTGTACTGGTATGGGTATGAGGATCTTCAAGGTAGTAACATTGTAAAAAGCTGTCTGCATTCAAACCTCTCTGCTAATACTTCTAATATAAAATCATGATGGGAAAGTTCCTATTGTGAATATTTCTTCTTCTTTATTCCAATATGAAGAATTTCCATTTTATCTTAAAGTTGAGCCGTCTAACAGCTGCATTTGTTTGTAAAGTAATATTGTTGTTGACGACTAATTTTTTCTGTACGTGCATTGATTTATGATATTATTTGAATTTTTTTTACTATCTCCAATGTGTTTAGTGTCCAACCCTGATTCCTAATCATAACGAAATGTGATCTCTGCAGGTTCTGTACAACAGGGCTTCCTAGTGACGTCCTGATTGAAGTTGGAGATATGTCCTTTCATTTGCACAAGGTTTGGGTTTTTATCATTCTTTTTGGCTGTCTTCTTTTAATGTGTTACATGGTTTATTAGGCATATACAATAATTAGTGCAGATTTGAATTATTTGAATGATTATGCTGTTTATGAGAGGTGTAGTATAGTGTATAATATTGAAAAAGCCATGTATATGCTTTTATGCACATGTATTCTATTGTGCTGCCCACATAATTCTAAGTGTTGTAGCTCCACTGCAACACAATTTTTTATTTGTAATCTCAATGACCAAAAATTTCACAAGATTAGAACATGAATACTAAGAGTGACTATACTTATTAAATGTGGAGTCAATACTCCAGACCATTTATAAAGGTTATAGATATATCTTCTGAGCCTATTTCTTCTTAGTTTCTAAACATGCAAGCATTTCCATATTCTAGTGTTAAATGTCATTTATTATTAATAAATATTTCATGCAGTGGAAGGATTCTTGGAACACATGCAATACCACACAAGGTTGATTTAAGCTTGCTATTATCATACTAAATTTGATGAAGCCAAGTGTAACAAGAACAATAACAGCATTCAATAATATTATTACTTCTGCTAGTCTGGAGGTCCTGAATATGACCAAACTCCAACGACATGCATCAAAGTCAATTTACTATTGTGTGATGACTATGATCCCATTAATTGCCAGATATTTGTAATGCATCATGGTTGTGGAACTCTGTAAAGTGTTCACTATGATCCCATTAATTGCCAGATATCTTTATGGTCTGTTATGCATCATTGTTGTGGAACTCTATGAAGCATAGTTACCAAGTTCGGCCGCATCTGGGTGAAATCCGGAAATTTCTGCATTTTTTTGGCCTTCCGGATTAATGCATTCGGTTCGGTCTGTTTTTTAATGTATTTTTTTTTTAGCTATCGTCATTTTTTTAATGTATGATATTATTTTAGTGCGAAGGAGCATGACCTAGCTCTATATTTTACCCTGTGTTTTGCAAAAGAGCGTGCCCTAGCGTGCGGTTATATCGGGCTCTGCATGACTGGACTGTTCACGTGCGTGGCTGGCTGTGTGAGGTCAAGGTGTCTACCATGCATTTTTTTTTGTTTTGTGCCGTGGCCCGCGCATTTGTGTGCGGTGCTATGTAGTGACTCGTGCATTTGTGTGTTGGGCTGTGCCGTGAATTTTCTATGGTGTTGTGCATTGATTGCCGATGCGTGGAGCGGACAAGGAGGTAAGTCTTTTGTTTTTTATTTTTCTTTAATTTTATGGTTTGATTTTTTTTTTTAGTTTTTTTTTTATCTTTTTTAACTTTTATTTTATCTTTTTTATTTTTATTTTAACTTTTATTGTTATTATTTTTTATTTTTATATATATTTTTTAACTTTTATTTTATCTTTTTTATTTTTATTATTATTAATTTTTATTTGTTATTTTTATATATTTTAATATATATATATGTACATATTTTATTTTAATAGTAATATTAATATCCTTAATAGATTGAAATATTATATATATATATATATATATATATATATATATATTTTTTTCCAAATCGGATTTTTTTTTAACTTTTCAAGAATTCCGCATTCTACATTTTTTTGGCCTCCCGAACGCATTTGGATTTCCGAACCTGGTAACTATGCTGTGAAGTGCAGTTACAATTTCTTGCATGTTGTTCTCCAAAGGAAGGGCTTTAGTAAAAACGAGATTGATATGCCATCTTCAAACTATTGATTTATCACATGCTTGTTTGATTGATCTCCTGTAACCCTGCACCTTTACCTGGACAACAATACTTGACAACCATATATCTGGACATTAGTATTTAGGCATCAGAAAATGAATTTAGTTCAAGTGTAGGTGGAGATTGTCCATGTTAAAGGACTAAACACTGGTAAGATGCACATTTCAGGCTTTTATAAGTCACTGCAGGCTTCTGCACATGGTTGGCACTCAATTTTTTGGCTATGCACACTTGTATGCCAGCTAAATTATCCAGCTGGAGTCCTCTCCTCGTACCTGCATAACACATGAAGAGGACAATTTGGTGCAAAAAAGGATAGCATGCAATGCAACACATTTAAGCACCAGGGGCATATGGTGGTTAATCCTTGCTACCATCCAAAGGGGAGTAATATTGACATGAACATGAACAACATTGAACCTCTTTTAGGACTACAGTCTGCAATCCTTATGGTCAGTGCCGCATGAATTCATCACTGTTAACCTGATGGGAGTTGGGCTCACTGGTTTACGGCTCCAAACAATATTTTCAAAATTGTGGGGTAAAATAGTATATTTCTACGGCCAGAAGCTTGGAACCCTCTGAACCGGTCACACTCAAAAATCATCTGCACCTCCTTATGTTTTCCATGCTGGCAATATATAATCATGTTGGAAGATAGTGGACTCAAATGAAATGACCATGTGGGTGATCATGCACACTTGTGCCACCAAATCAGCATATCCCTAACAGCCATCCTTACGCCAGACTCTGTGGATTAATGATGGTATACTCATATTATGAATCTCTTTCCCTAAAAGAAAAAAAGACATCCTCTTTGTTCATGATGATAATTTTAATGCCCATTTCATATGTTGTAGTCAATGTCATTCTACCCTTGATGTTTGATAAAGTAATGGTGTATTCTTCACTTGGTCTATATTTTGTTCTTCAAACTTATTTTGAATATGAAAGTCAGACAAGTCTACAATTATGCACCCATTGAAGTCGCCATTAACAGTTACATAGCCTGCTGGTAATTTTGTGCATGCAACTTATTATTGTAATCAGCTACTAGCGGTACATGTACCAAAAGGTGAAAATTGATAAGATTATGCCTCAAACAATACATCTTATGAAAGAAAACGGCAAACTAATTTATGACAAATAAAATGAAAGTGAAACTCTTGAGGAAAGATATCTTACAAAAATTAAAAAGATTATGCCTCAAGCGAGACATCTCATGAAAGAAGACGTCAAAGTAGTTTATATCAACTTAAATAGAACCCCGACAAAAGATGTTAGTGCATATTTGCATGTTGTAAACCTGCCTTGTTGAGCTCCCTCTCTGGTTGTGAGTGTTCCATGAGATGCTCAGGGTTTGGGTATTATCTTCGTGAGGCAGTAATGTGTGGTTTTCCTTGGATTATTGTATAGCTGATCCAATTAGGTACATTTGTGGTACCTTAGGATCTGGGTTTATATTGGGCCTACCTTGAAATTGGTTTTTACTCTCCCCTACCTATCTTAATTTAATTGGAGGTCAAACAAGTTGGCATGAGAGATAACCATACAAGGTAAGGATACTTCAGTGTATACATGTATGGGAGTTGTGTCATATATATCATGCATCAATCAAATGCTTAAGTGTTAATGTGATATTTGGTACACTAGGCGTACTATCCATATCTTCTCTTTGTCTCTCAATTGTTGTTTGTTATCTTTCTTGTGGAGTGAATTGTTTGTCACACCTATCTATACTGTCTCAGAAATTGTGTCAGGAGCTTCAATCTAGTGTTTGGAGAAGGAGAAGCAAATTTTAAGTGGTGGTGCAAGCTCCCTAAAATCTGTTCAAACCATTGATACATATAAACAATAGGACCTTCAGGTTTGAACAATGTCTTCTAACTTTTAATGGTTTGGAAGTAACTTGAAAATTAGGGATTTTCATAAAATCCAAATAAATGGAGTTTCAGGAAAATTCTGCCCCAATCGTTTGCATTTCTAGAATCTAGTGAAAAATTATTCTTGGGGGGGGGCATGGCGGGGGGAGGATGTAGTTCTATACTTTTTCCAAATGATCTGTTTTGGCATCCAAATCCTTTGTCAAAAGTTTTGCCAAGTTTCCTTCAAAATTGGTGAATTTGAAAAATGAAAATTTCAAAATTTTAGATTGCTGCTCAAACTATCCATTAGGTGGCTGAGTGGCTAAGGTTGAGTGTTTGTGTGGCAATGGCACCATTGGCAATAGAGTGCCTTGAATTGCCATTGATGGCGGTGACAGAGTGGAGTGGAGGAATAGTTTGAGCTCTAGCATCAATGAAGTAGAGAAGAATGCCAAGCAAGGCCGAATCCACCATTGTTGTAGTTGTGTCGTACACGAAGGAGGTGCCGAACATGAAGGGCCACCACAATAGTGGAAGGGAAAAGCTTGGATTTGATCCAGCAATAGTAGAGTCAGCGACAACTATGCCATCTTGTATCTTTGCTAGAGGAACAAGAAAAAGGGGGTTTTGCCGACCACATAAGAGTGGCCCTCAAGGAAACGAGGGGAGTGGTAGGGAGTAAGATGTAAACTAGCACTGCTTGCAAGATGAAAGTTGATAAAGCACTTGGGGTGCATAAGTAGAGTCGAGGAAGTGTGAGAAGTTAGTGGCAAAAGAGCCACTTAATAACATGAGAAGTTGTTGTAAATGGAAAGAAGATATATGAGGCAGCGGCAAGGAGGTGTGAGTTTAGCCACAGTCACAAGGAGCATTGTTGGCAGGGACCAAAATCCAAGAAATCACCCTCAATCAATCATCGACGGTGTAGCCCAACCGGTTAAGTTGTCGCGCTTACGCTATGAGGTCCCAAGTTTAAACCTAGAAACCTCCATTTCCACATTAATGTTTCATGTTGTTTTTATACCCAACACTTGGCAATCTTTTATTCATCTATTTTTGAAAGGATGTGTTACAATTCAAATCATGACAAGTGGTGGGTAGTGATTAATCAAAGACAAACAAGGTGCATTTTTTTTTTATTAAACATAGTTTTTAGTATTATTTTAATTGTGGAATTTAAAGGGAAATAGCGACAAGCTTTTGGGGAGGCATAACTTTTTTGTCCAAGCTCCATTTTGTGGCCCCAATGGAAATGTTGGAAAGTTCTTTCCAATCTCTGTGACTTGGAAGTAGGAAGTTTTGGATATTGGGGGATTTATTAGTTGATTGAGTACAATGAAGAATGGTTCCGATTTCTGGTGAGTTGAAAGGAGCATGTGAAAATTGCAAATGCCTATTTAACTCCTACCACAAGAGAAGTTTTTGATGATGATTATGATAATGATGATATATGTGAGTTTCTCATATTACTTTACTATTAGTTGAGGGATAAGGATGAGGTGATTGATCATTTAAAGCAGCAAAATTGTTGGGAGTTAATAGGAAAAGACATTGAATTTCAAAATAAAAGAGACTTCGATCAAATCATTGAGAAGAAAATTATTGAATTCAAGAAAGGTCAAAGATCAAGGAAGTTTGAGATAGATTGTTGCTCATACCTCAAAGTCAAGTTTAGGGGATTCCTCTTCATTACAAGGTTGAATTACTTCTTCAATATTTATGAGGATTATGATAATGATGATATATGTGAGTTGCTCATATTACTTTACTATTAGTTGAGGGATAAGGATGAGGTGATTGATTATTTAAGCAGCAAAATTGTCGGGAGTTAATAGGAAAAGACATTGAATTTCAAAATAAAAGAGACTTCGATCAAATCATTGAGAAGAAAATTATTGAATTGAAGAAAGGTCAAAGATCAAGGAAGTTTGAGATAGATTGTTGCTCATATCTCAAAGTCAAGTTTAGGGGATTCCTCTTCATTACAACGTTGAATTACTTCTTCAATATTTACGAGGATTCTTCCAAAAATGGTGATATTATTTTTTGGGATGCTAACTTTGAGTTTATTGATGATACTTTTGACAATGATTTTGTTATGTCTTCCATGGTCAGGGAATCAAAAATATCGTTGATGGCTTTTGTACTGATGTTGGTGATTCTACTTTTGCCTTGGTTGCTACTTATACTTTCCCTGAGTTTGAGAAACACACAAGGCATTGGTTTGCAGATGCTTCTTCAAATGAGCTATATAGGAGGGGACTGGGAAAACATGAACATGGGATTGTTGATCCCATTAGATCCATTAGTAGGTCTCAGAGATTAGGCTTTGGTTACCTCGAAAAGATCTCTATGAAGAATGACGATATATTTATTTTTCATGTACCTTGAAATGATTTCTATGAAGATTGATGATATATCTGTTTCTGATGTACAACAATTCAAGCATACACTGGTGGTTGATTCTTCTCAATCAAAGGAATCAATTCATGAGCCTTCACTAGTTTCGGCTTATTGTGAGTAGAAGCAACAATTAAAGCATGGGACATCCATATCATCATCCACCTTTTGGAGAGTAGAGGCATTGTCTATCTCAGCCTGGGCCTCTTTTTGGATAGAGGAGGCATTCTAGGCCTCAACATCAGTCCCAACACTCTTTATTATATTGGGAGACAAAGATGGCATAACTTTAGTTTGACACCTATTGCAAGAATTGGTTTTGGATGGATTGATGCTAGAGCATGGAGCTCATCATATTCATTCTTGAGGAAATCAAAGAAGTGTATTTCATCAATGGTGAGGCCTTTTGGCTCTCACCATTGTTGATTATATGGCTATATTTGATTGATTATGCTTACACATTGGGTCCTACACTTAGTTGGATATGACAGAGTTGTTGATGCCCTTGGATTTGACAAGGTATCTATTTTGATTTGTTGGCATATTATGAGTTTGGTGATGCTACATTTAGGGCTCCTCATTTAGCAAATGGCATCTTCATGATCCTTCTTGATAGGAGATGGTGGAGAGTTATGATCTTGGCCTTTGATAGTGGCCTATCCTCATGTCACATACTATTCAATAGCATTATATTGATTCATGTCATTCGATGCTCTTACATGATGAGTTGGATTGGAGATAGACTCCTATGATGAACTTGTTTTTGTTTCTAGAACATTCACGTACTCTCTTTTCTTGAGGCTTTCATATTGTTGTTGATCACTCGTTTTACATGACGAGGTCATTCTTAAGAGTGCCTTACGATGGCTGGTCTAAGCAGAAGAGATCAAGACACTGTCCAACAAGGCAGAAAGAGCTCCACACAACTGGAGGGTCCTTCAAATCAACAATATAGGGTCCTTCAGAGCAACAATATTGTTGTTGACCTCCTGTTTTACTTGATGAGGTCTTTCTTAAGAATGCCTTACGATGGCCAGTCAAGGAAAAAGAAAACAAGGCGCTGCTAAACAAGGCATAAAGAGCTCCACACAACTGGAGGGTCCTTCATAGTGACAATATAGAGACCTACTCCTAGAGCCCTACACCAATGGGGTGATCGGCTATGTTGTTGTGTCCTCTGACCTTGCAGTGAGCCTCTCCAATGGAGGTAGAGTGAGGGAAGGAGCTGAGTGGTAGGTTTAGACTTTGCTGTAAAAGGACTGATGTGATGGCTTGTAAGAGATAATGGTAGTGAGGCGGGTCACAAAATGGGCAGTCTATCAACATTTGAGGTGTAAGGGTATCCTAAAATAAGAGGCAAATGCCTCCCATTTATAGAGTGAAAGAGGGCGTTAAGAGTCATTTTCATGCAAAACCCTATTTCTAAGGCTTGGATTCTACGGTTCTCATAAAGAAAAAACCTAACAGTGATTCCCTATTATTATGTGTCAAATTCCATGGTCAGACATGTCATATCTGTGGGAGGCTGAACCATCTCTGTGGGATAGCAGCCATCCCAGTGGGATAACAGGATTGCCAAACCATGGAGAACCTACTCCAAACAGTTTGAGGGAAGGGACAAAGGAAACTAGGAGGAAGGCGACCAGAAGGTAGGATGACAGGGAGGTCGGTATGACTGTCACAACTGTTGAACTGGTTTAGACAGGCAGGGCCAAGGCAAATGTTTCTGGTGAAGTTGCACAGGTGTTATCAAGCTTGGTGCAATGGGTTGAAGGCAAGTGGGAAAGAATCCAGGCGGGCTGAGGCTTGGTGCAGCAAGTCGCAAGGCAAGAAGACAAAGTTGAAGGTGGGGTGTCCATCTAGAGAGGGCGGATAGGTAGTGTCATCAATGGACATATTTTGCACACAACTCAAAAATAAATACAATCCAATAAAACATAAACCATATGATTTTGAGTGCATACAAGGTGCACTGGCCACAGGACTAGGGATTCTTGTTGAGGGATTTCTGATGGCTATAATTTCTTTCTTGATGGTATGGTTGTTTTATGATGCATGGCTTGATAGCCAAACATCCCCTAGGTTAGATAGTGGTACACTGTATCCTTTCTCTATAACGGGCTACTTGTTTGAGATGTGTTCTTCGGGTGCAAATGTCAGGTCCTTTAATGAAGTTGTAGAAACATAAATGAATGTTTAGCATGCAAAAAATTGCATTGGAGATGCAAACTATGCTTGCAACATATGCATGCATAGATATAGAGAAGAGGTTGAGAAATGCTATCTATGTTGCTGGGTCTACCAAATGCTTGTAGTAGGTCTTGTTGAAAGTGTGCCCATCAAAATCTTCTTGAATCTTAATATATAAGGTTTCAACAAGCAGTTTAACACTTGAAATGTTTTAGAATGGTCAGCGTGACAACCAATACTGATGATTACAGATGTTATAGCCATTCTAACCACTTACACCCAGTGTGGAAGTGGGTTAATGTTAGGATTTGTCCACTCTTTTGGTACAACTTTTATACCATAATACTGAGATATGCCTTCTCGCCTTAAACTCTGTACATTAAGTGCTTGTTATTGGCATAACCTACAATGGCAGCCAGGGGTGGTTGTGGAATGTAATGTCTGTGAGATGCTAATGGTTAATGGCTGACCTTAATTTTGACATCCATTTGACTGTCATAGAGCAGTTTCAACCTTAAATGTGATGTCCATTTGACCATCATATGGAATTTTTTTTTTTTGCTTGGAGAAGTCAATTGAGAAATTGCAATATCTTGGGCATACAGTGGAGTTTGGAGCCTGTTTTTTTTCCAGAAAGTTTTTTTCAAGCCTGATACAGTAGTACAACTAGATTAAGGCCACCTGCTACCAGTCGTGGGAAATATGCAGGGAAGGTAATGGAGTAATTAATCAATGTGATGTGACAAATCCAAGATGGGCTCTTCGAGATTGATATTGCTTGGTGTTTTTCAGATAGATATATTTAAGATATCTGAACTTAGTATTATTCTTATGCATAGCTGAGGATTACTTAGCATCATGCTGCCATTTCCCAATGATATCAGCAATCATTGGAATGATGGAGGAATTTAGGGTGTCCATTTTGTCTGGACTGGTGGGAGCAGCAGCAGGCTGAAAGAATAATTTTGTGGTTCATGAATTCCAGAATATTCAACAGCAACAGATACGGATTGAGGATGTTTAGTGGATATTATTCTGATTAATTTCCCATGGATTGTGCTGATGGTTGAGGTTGCTTAGTTTTAAATTCATAAATCATTGTCTTTTGGTGGTACAGTAAAATATTTGTTACAATTCTTAACTGCAATACATACAACAGATAAATTACAATTATGTAAGTTTTTTCAAGAAATTGACAAGTTTACATGGTAATCCATGGTTAACTTGTCTAAAGAAGCCATTAGAAAGTGCCTTAACTTGTTGAATACAAGTTAGTTTACGTGTTGAAGATGTACTTTTCATCCGTTGACGAACCTTGCCATTTAAGAGTTATCAGATTCTTATGCAGAGACGTTAGACTTGTACATTTTGTAAGGCATTGAATCTTCTTCCTCTTAGATGTGCCATTTATTAGATTGCAGAATATTGATCCGAGACATAATGTTTTAGTCAGGACTCTGAATACATGGCATAGTTTCAAATGCATTTAAGGACTTATGGTGATAGACATTTCTATGACTCTGAGCGGGTAACAGATTATCTAACAAGATGCTCTGACTAATTTGTTGTTGAATAAGTTACTGGGATACCGGTATTGGCACAGGGACAGGTATGGGAAATGGTGACCATTTTGGGACCCTTGGTACGATTTGTATTGGAAATGTCTGTACAAAACATATAAAGAAAGTTAAGGGCATATTTAGCATTAAAATAAACAAAAAATAATAGAGGTTTAGATGTTAAGGGTTAGATATTTTTTTTTGTGGGATTTTTACCCGTTTATGTTTGAGTCATTTACCCAAGTGACCTCCACGAGTCATTGTCATTTGGGTAACGACTACTTGTGGAGGTCATTTGGGTAATGGCTAAAACATACACAGGTAAAAATCCCACAAAAAATTAATATCTAAATAAAATTGCTCATGGAAGCTTTCAACTTAATATGTAAAGGGTTTTTAAGGTGGTTGGGTTGGCTTGGGGGAGGGTTAGAAATAGGTTGGTTTAGTTTAGGTTATGTCAGTTCTTTCTGGTTTTGTTTCTATTAAAACATAATATCTAATTTAAATTGCTTGTGGAAGCCTTCAACTTAATATGTTAAGGGTTTTTAAGGTGGTTGGGTTATCTTGGGGGAGGGTTAGAAATAGGTTGATTTAGTTTAGGTCATGTCAGTTCTTTCTGGTTTTGTTTTTATTAGATTTTTAAAAATTTCAGCAGAGTCTGCTGCAGGTTTGGCTTGGAAATGGCCCAGGCGTGCTGTTGGCATTTCCAATACATTTTCAAGGAAGACTTGTGATTCTGAGGAACCCGCTATGCTTCCAAGGGGAATCAGACCTGGGATCAGAACCAGAGTCAAACTTATTCGTGTACAGAGGGGGATTGTGAAGCATCCGGTAACATAGGTTGCTGTTCATATCTCTATTATATAATAAATAAAACTAATTTGAAAATATGATTCTAAAACACAGATTACAGTTATTTCTGCAGTTTACGATATAAAGAAAACTTAGTTTAACATATATTCTAAGACAAAGCACACACCCAGACATATACACCATATGTTGCTTCAGCAGCCTCCTCCATACAAACATGGCTTGTCTTACACGTAACATTATTATTTTAAAACAGAGTTTTTTCAATTAGCAGCAGATGCTGACACCTTACTGGTTGCAGCCTGTATTGTGTTCCTTGTACCTTCAGACCAATATTGATTCAAGAAAAGAAAATACAGTCAATTTGAATTATGTTTTTCGGTCAAGTGTTTTGACTCATGTTTTTGAGATGTTGATTAATTCTATTGTCATTAGAGAGAAGAAATTCCAGATTTATTGTCATTTTTAGGCATAAACTTGTACAGATTTAAATGCAGTGTTATGCCATTATAATAAAATCGAGTCTTAAGGTTATATGACATTATTATATTCGTAGATAGGGTCTCGTCATATGTTTTTTTGAAATCA
Source organism: Torreya grandis (assembly GCA_037957365.1). NCBI lineage: Eukaryota > Viridiplantae > Streptophyta > Pinopsida > Cupressales > Taxaceae > Torreya > Torreya grandis. Next base: position 735,602 of record JARHVA010001327.1, read on the forward strand.
CAATTTTATAAAAATAATTTTGTAAAGATGTGTAGTGTACGCCATATTGTATTGTCTCTTTGCTATCATTAAAGCAAAAGCTCACCATGTCATTTATACAATTCCAAGTCAAGTACAAATTATCTATAGATGCACATGTCGCATGAGTCATTAAGTTCAGAAGTGGTTGTAAATCAAATATTTTGCTCAAGTGTCCAAGGAGAGTAAGTCTTTTGAAGGTTTTGTAGACATGAGAGTTGTCGACATTTTGATTTAGTCCATTCACTGTTAAAGCCATTCTGTTGGTTCAGACTGCAAGTCGATGTACTTGCAAAGCAACACAAGTATTGAACTGAAGCAAAAGATCAAGGTTCACCATATAGACCATGAGTAACAATGATATCCTAACAATCTTACATGGTCCTGAGTTGTCTGGGTCCTTTTTTCACACTTTGCCCACTACTAATTTTGTCAGTATTGGTGCCATAAATAATGTGGATTTCATGGACTCAGTTTTTTTCTCTCTCATAAAAAATCATATTTAGGTGGTTTTCTTACATTCTGGAATCAAATCTTATTTTCACATAACTGGGATGCCCGTGCAGTAGAAGCAATCCTCCATGGCAGTTGCCATGCCAACTTGTTATCGCACTTCCACTGCTACTTATCTTTCCCACATTCCAGTTGATATGGAATTGCATTGTTTGTTCTGAAGTTCGATACTGCAACATCAATTTCTAGTTGTAAAGGTTTTGTTATGTTGATAGGTTGGATGATTCTCTATTTTTGTTTCCAATTTTTTTTGTGCTTGTCTTTCAGAGTTAGTAGCTTGTGGCAGAATGATTGGCTATTGAATCTTCCAAGTGTTCCAGCACTGTTACTTTAAGTAAAACGGAGGATACATGTGACTTGAAATCACTTTCAGATTGAATATTATCAGATTCAAAAATTTCAAAATCTTTTGGCACTCTTGCTACTTAGATTAAATGTATACCCCGTTTATTGTGAAAACAACAATATAGTTCTACTTCTAGATGCTAAAATATAAAAGTGAGTCATGGAGCCTGGCAAGTGACAGGCAAGGTGCCTACAATCGGGTAATCAGCTGGTACCTCTGTAGAGTTTGTGGGTTACAAGTCTGGTTTTGGGTTACGGGACCAGTTGCATTAGGGTTATCCAGACTACATAGTAGTCTCCTTTCAGACGTAATGTCTCAGGACCAGTTGATCAGTGTTATCCATTGTAATACAAAGCTACACTAACACGTGGTCCGAAACAATACAGCTTTTGGATTTAGTCAATGTCAAAGCAGTTTTTCATGGTTATTGATGTTATTGCCATCCTTACCTTTTATAAACTCAAGCATGGAAGGGAGTTACAGTAAAAAGTTGGGTCAGTTCGTTTCTATAGATTTTTCGCGATATAATAAAGAGATATTTTTCCGCATATAACTCTGTGTTATGTGCTTTCTATATAATTAGGATAATGTAGGGAAAAAGTTGATGTTTAAATTGCAAAAGAATAAGCCTTATGCAAAACATAGAGGATAATTTTTTTTTTTAAACAAATTACGGTAAGGTTGAGGAATCGAAATGAACATTTATAATTTTATAGAATCTTCTTCAGGGATTGATGGATCTTGGATACAACACAGTTCAATCCATATAAATTATTCCCTGAAGAAGGGTCCAGAAATTAGACCGGAAACATTGGAACAAAAAAGATACAACACAGTTCAATCTAAAGAAATTAATTTGAAGTCCGGGAAAGAACTACAAACTTGTTTGTCATGACCTGTCATGGTCCATAAATGGCATGCTACACGAATACAAATGCTTTTTTAAGAAGTGAACATATCTGGTAGCAATGTTTGAGGGTACATGATACGCCTGCTAGAAAACAGGAAAAAAGTATTTAATTCTGAACATATGAAAAATTACATTAAAAAATTGAGTTTCCAGATTCATGAAATTTCACTAACAATATTTACTGTTGTATTCCTGGACTTCTTTTTCCTAATAGTGTTTATTATTGTTTAGGCTTATATTTTCACTTAGTTTCCGAGACTGATCTTTACCTATACTCATCCAATGCATGGGCCGTTGACGTAGGGTGCACAGGATGTTTATCTTATAGATGGGCAGATTTAAGTCACAACACAAATGTCAACTTGAGTATGAGTGAAAAATAACTTGAAAAAGTAACTACTGATACAGTGCATTGCTTTTGATATATTTTGTGGTTAAAATGTATGTTTTTGTGTGTGTCTAATAGAGAGATAGATTGATGGAAAGTTATTTAATTTCAATAAGAAGGAATAAAGCATCTGAAGGATACAGTGATTGTTGGAGAATGGCTAAGTTCTGAAACAAGTAGCTGCAGATCTATTCCCAGTTCCCAAAAATCAGTTCATACTTTCATGTTTCAGTTTTTACAGTAGCCTTAGTTATTTATTATTGCTGATATACTTTTGCAGGAGTGTTTTTATCAGTGAAGTCATAAGAGTATGTAATGGGTCATTAATTTATAATTTTATTAGAAATCTTATATACTGTATCATGCTTTCTTTCTTCAAAAAAAGTGATTAGGTGCATGGCAGTCATATATTTGGTATCATTCCTTGCTACTGATGTCAGATATGTGAAAGCTTCATTTTATGATATTTGAATCATGAGAACAGTCTTCAATCCTTATCATACAACACTGCAAGAATTGTGCATTTCCTCAATTATACTGGTTTTGAACTGAGCAAATTCATTTTGCTTTTTAAGAAAGCTGAACAAATGAGCTCATGACTTTCAATCCATGATGGAATTTCCCTAGCACTTGATCATTTTGATAAAATTTGTTATAAAACTCAAATTGACTCTTTCATTACAAAGTTTTATTGTCAGTTTATTATGGCTATAATGGGTACTGGCAAGTTTCAAAGATGTACAGGTGTTCCTTTGGTTACCATTATACATGGTTTCAAGTTAGTTCTCACACTGTTTTTACATTGATTGCAGTTTCCATTGTTATCAAGAAGTGGGAAACTGGAAAGGCTTATTGAAGAGTTTTCTGACGATGAGGAGGAGGGCTGTGCTATAAAGCTGCATGATATACCTGGTGGACCAAATGCCTTTGAACTTGCAGCCAAGTTCTGTTATGGGGTTAAAGTAGAGCTGACTGCTACAAATGTTGTTTTTTTAAGATGTGCGGCAGAGTATCTTGAGATGACAGAAGACTATGGAGAGGGGAATCTGATTTCTCAGACAGAGGTTTTCTTGAATCAAGTGGTTCTTCGTAGCTGGAAAGATTCCATAAAGGCACTTAAGAGCTGCGAGGATGTGCTTTCACAGGCTGAAGGATTGAATATTGTAAAAAGATGTGTTGATTCTGTAGCCACCAAAGCTTGCACTGATCCAAATTTATTTGGATGGCCTATGATGGAGCATGGATCTATGCAAAGTCCTGGAGGAAGTGTTTTATGGAATGGAATCAGTACAGGAGCTAGACCAAAAAATGCTAGTTCAGACTGGTGGTATGAAGATGTCACAGGTCTGAGTCTACAACTATATAAGAGACTGATTTCAGCAATGGAAGCCAGGGGTATTAAACCTGAGAATATTTCTGGATCTTTGACATTGTATGCAAAGCGGTATCTCCCTGGACTTAATAGGCGTCAGGGAACTCGAGAAAATAGCAGCCGCTTTTCTGCAATTTCTTTGTCTTCCACACCATCTGAAGATGATCAAAGATTTCTTCTTGAAGCTATTGAGGGTATGTTGCCAATGCAAAAGGGTGTGGCATCCACCAGGTTTCTGTTTGGACTGCTGCGTACTGCAATGATTTTGAATGCAAGCGCTGCTTGCAAAAGCAATTTAGAGAAAAGAATAGGGATGCAGTTGGACAAGGCCACTCTTGAAGATCTTCTCATGCCCAATTACTCCTATGCAGTGGAAACCTTGTACGATGTTGATTGTATTCACCGAATTCTAGATCATTTTCTCTTGTTGGATCAAGCAACTGGAGACGCTTCTCCTTCCTCCATTGATGATGGGCAATTGATTGGTTCTCCATCACTTACACCAATTACTATGGTTGCAAAGTTGATGGATGGTTATCTTGCAGAGGTTGCACCAGACGGCAATTTGAAGCTTCCCAAATTTCAGTCACTGGCAGCAGCCCTTCCTGACTACGCGAGACCTTTGGATGATGGTTTATATCGTGCTATTGATATATACTTAAAGGTAACCTCTACCATTTTATTTCTAATTCTCTATATTGATGCATTTCTCATATGATTGCCAAATCATTTGAGCTCGTGTAACTTTGCTGACATTGACTAAGGTAAGGATATGTTGATACTTTCTGGTTAGATCCTGCCCTATGGCTGAGAGGGGGTGTCTTCATGACACAGGCATTGGAGATTTGAACTCAATGGACAGAAGTTAGAAGTAAACAAAAAAGTTTAATATTTGGAAGCGAAACTCCCTTGAGTTGTTGAGGATTTTTTGCGGTGGAGCCAACCTTTAGCATTAACGTTTGTCATGCCTCCATCTTATGAGATCATACAAATACAGCTGAAAAATAACAGATCATTTGTGAAGCTCTCTGATATCTTTGGGCTTTATGCCTTCAGAACACCATAGTTGCTTTCACTTCATGTACTATTTCCTGCTATGATACTATTGTCCTAGCTTTGGGTAGGGATTATTTTTTTTCTAGTGACAAATGGTCATGACCACAACTACTTTTCAGTCATTTCATTTTTGTACATCTGGATGCTCCTCAAAGACACCACATTGGAATTGAAACAATGGTGCACATGTAAAGCAAATTAACATCAAATGAGGGAAGGAGAGACAGAATATGAAAAATAACATTAGATAGTTGAGTCTTTCTCAGGATGGGACATTAACATGTACAGCATATTAATATTTATAAAACACGATTGACTCTTCACAAGATGAATCTCAACATTCATGTTTCTTCACATTCTACACCTGTTTTAATCTTGTATTTTTACTTTCTTAATGATCAAACTTGAATGCGTTCTCTGAAATCGAACCAGGCACTTGTGAAGTTCCATATTCCTCCACGATGCATGTCCATACCTGATATTGAATAAATCCTCGTCATATTTTCTGATAATCCGGAAAACCCAATCACACAGCTAGGCAATCGCAATCTCGGATCATAACGCATATGCAGTCTCCCCACACAGTCAAAATGCATTTTCCATTCAACTGAATCCTTCATGCTTCCTTTTGCCCGACTTCTCCAATTCCCAAGTCCTCATCTTGCCATTTGGGTGTTTAACTACGAATGAACGGTCACTTTTGCCTCTAGTGGTCAACTAACTGTTCAGTGCCTCCCTCACTTCAATCTGAAAGGGATGACATCTTCGTTCCACAAATGAATATGCTGATCTATTTTGGATCATTATGTTCCCTTCACATTCACAATCTTTCTTGCACATCACTATTTTCTATCCATCATTGAATTTGTAGGCTAAAACACTATAAACTTAATATAAGTAACCCCAAAGACTATTTGTCCCCATCTTCTATGTTTTCCAACTTTACGGAAAAAATATTATCCAAAGATAAGTATTCACATGCACAAGAATGGTATCAAACTGATACCATGCTGAAATAGTGTTGCATGAGCATAACAAATCAACACAAAATGAGGAAGGAAAAGAGGCAAAATTTGAAAAACAGCATTAGATTAGTGAAGCTTTCTAAAAAATATGTACAATATATTTATAAAGCACAAAATGATTCTTTATATGAAAAGTCTGTACATTTGCCTCCCATCTTGTCATTATCTGCATGTATTCCAATCGTGTTTACTTTCCCATGTCATCTTCACCCTAACCTTTGAATTTTGATTGTTATTCGGAATTCCACCAATGCAAGGAATTTTTAGCTTAATTGATGATGATACCTTTATTGTGCCCCTTCCACAGTTTGACTGGGTCCTGTTTATATCTAATGCTTTTGCAAAATTCAATGAATACTATGTCACCATCCAAAGAAAATCAGTTAGGGTTCATAGTCAATCACATCGATGATTGTATTAAGCACACAAGATATTAAAAAAGGGGAATTACAGAGTGAACAAAGCATTTGGCTTAAACTGAAACTAGGGCCTCCATTGCTATATAACATAATTAGTTTGTTAGTTCTATAATATATTTTCTTGTGAATCACCTCACATACATCGTATTTGCTAGTCTTCTAACAAGTCTTGTAGTTCCTTTGTCTCATTAATGATTCTTTTGCACCTCTTATGCTTCTCATGTGTGTGTAACGTAACAGCATGTGGGACCTTGTCCTATGTTTTCCCCATGGCTATGTTCTTCAAATTTTCTTGACCCTGGAGTTCTTTGTTTTCTCATTATTCTTATTTTGGTTTTAGTTAGTTCTGATTTTCTAATTAGTGTACTGTCAACAAGACAGAGACACAAATCCAACTTGGCTTTTGTTAGAATACCTTATGGTGTATCGATTCACTCATGCATTAACCTCCATGGTCAGTTAGCAATTCCACCACATAAGAATTCTAACTATTACATTAGTGAATGGTTGAAAATCCTTAGATTATTGGGGGTTTTGACATTTTGAAAGTCTCCTTTATCAACACACCATAACAAGGGTTGAAATGATGGTTTATAGTGATGTTTTCAATTGTGTGGATAAATCGTTGTATTTGTAGTACCATTTAAAATTAGTAAATTGGACCCCATGGGAAAGGAATTTCATAAATGTGTTTGACCATGATAAGTTTGGTCAGGTTTGATTTGTAGTTTTCTCAAGGGATATGGATGAAACAAAATAACAAGTGGATGAATAGTTGGAACACCAGCTTTCAAGCATGTCCAAATGGTAAATAGGAAATAAAAAATGATGCAAGGGACAAATTTGGGTTAAGCATGTGAGCAAAGCAGTTTGGTAGGAAGAAGCAATACCACCTCAGAGAATACAGCCCTACTTTTGAACATGATCAGAAAGCATAAATAGGTGTAAGAATCAAGAGGAGAACAAAGATTCTTTAGGCCAACTAAGGACCGGCTTGCACCACCTTCGATGTGAGACTGCCAGATTTTACATCCCTGAAAGAAGAATGGGAGGAAAGTTTATGTATCTTTTAGGGATTGTGGAGACAAAGTAGCTTTTTGTATTAGAGTGCATAGCCTAATATGACATTAGGGCCAGCTATAGAGATGCCTTGGAGGTTAACTCTGTACACTCTATTTGAAGAGGAAAGATTGGATAAAACACAACTTTTTAATGAGAATTGCCAGGAAACGACACACCCTTCAGAAGAGACAGCAACACTGTACTTATCCTTGAGAAATCATTCACATCATGCATAGCAGCTAATGTGGTTGTAACTTTTGGTCCCATAGACGATTTTGGTCATGCGGACATTATTAAAATCTATCCATCTTTGATGCCTCTTTAGCTTATGGAGGAGAACTCTTGGGAGACTTAAGTTAATTGATAAGATGCTCAATCCATTGTATGGTGCTGAACAATTATGGTTCTCTAACAAGAGTTCTTGTTTCAATTCATTTCGTCCTTTGGTTTCATCTTAATGCTATTGTATGTTTTATTACAGGCACACTCTTGGCTTACTGATTCAGAACGAGAACAACTTTGTAGGCTTATGGATTGTCAGAAACTTTCCTTAGAGGCTTGTACTCATGCTGCACAAAATGAGAGATTGCCACTCAGGGTGGTAGTTCAAGTGTTGTTCTTTGAGCAATTACAGCTACGGACATCTATTGCAGGTTGCTTTCTGGTCTCAGACAACCTTGACACTTCACGTGCCCTGAGACATAACATGCCTATCTCCAATGAGGGGGCCATACAACCTTCAGCTATGCGTGGAGAGGGATGGGCAAATGCAGTAAGAGAAAACCAGGTTCTTAAAGTGGGCATGGATCATATGAAATTGCGTGTTTCTGAGCTTGAAAAAGAATGTACCAGCATGAAACAAGAGATTCAGAAGTTAGGGAAAGGTAAGGGCCCATGGAATTCAGTTTCAAAGATGTTTGGTTTTAGGATTAAATCTCAAATTTGCAGCACGCAAGAAGCTGCTATCAGCAATCAACATCATGGTATGAAAGAACCGGACCAACCAAAGCCAAAACAATCCCAACATAAGCGAAATTTGTCTTCTACAAATTAAGTTTTTTCTAAAAAATCTGCTTTATTCTGTAGAATAATTTTTCCTTCGATTTTTTGGAATGCCTTCTAGGCTTTTCCAGCAAATAACAAGCATGACTAATGTTTCTTCTAGTTAGGAATAACAAGCACGGCTTCATTTAAACATGTTGTAATTAATGTAAGAACTGTTCCTCAATTTCCATTTGCTGAAGAATGCTGTAATTTTATCAAATCTTTTCTCTGTACATTTGCTTTGGCATTCATCAAAGGAGTCATTGATAGTAAACTGTGTTTGTTTTTATTTAATTTTTTTCCAGAAACTATTAAGAATCCACTGCTGTGTATCAGGAACAAGATAGCAAGGAAGCCTCTTGTTGCTTCTTTGAGGAAAAATGGTTGATTGCTTTCTGATGTTGCATATTCTTTTAGCAAAGATGATTTTCTGATTTTAAATAGTATGGCTCTAAGTGATAAGGTTACCACAAATAATTATATATGCTATTTACCATTTTCCTAACTCGAAACGAACCATAGTCACACTCGATTTATTTAGGTATCAAATATGAATCCTCATGTAATTTGACAGTTGCTGTTGGTTATAGTTTATACCATTCTTACTATAGTTGCAATATCATGCACGTGGACACGCAACTCATCTTTTTTGAAAATTAATCTTTCAAGGATAATTTCGATAAGGCTCTGTGATCTCCCACAGTAGTCAGCTTTACATTTTGTTTTCTCAATTTGTTTGTGGGAAAAACAAGATTGAGAAATTGCAGACATTCATGATGTTTACCTGAGGGAGGATGTAGTGACATTCACATCCATTGAAGGTCGGAAGGAGTAACTGACCTTGAAGGGCCTCCTAACCCAATCTGCTTTCCTTCCTGCAGATAAGGGCTGCAACACACAATAAGCAGCTTCCTCGCTTAAGCAGAAGTGAGGTAGTAGAGGCACCTGCATCTCAACAGAAGTGAACATTGAAAGAATTTGCTTCTAGATATGACTACCATGTTCCCCTCTATACCATGCCTTAACCTGAAATCAGTGCCATGAAGCTTCCTTGCCTGCAACCAGGCCTATGCTGTCTTGTAAATACAGTCTGAAGCTTGCACGCATCTCATGGTGCGAAGGGACACCTCTATTTTCCTTTTTATAGTCATATATACTCTTTTCAATTTCATCTGGAAGGAAGTAAATATCAAAGAACAACTTTTATTAAATGGCTGTGACTGTGTATCTGACATCTGTCAGTAGTCCAACCACAAAGTATAGGTGTGGTAAGATTGTATTGTGCCTGTAACAAAATCAAGATGAAATTTGAACGATTACTTACATAAAGAAGTTTTTGATGTTGAATCTATCGTTCTATCTATAATTAAAATATCCAGATTTGATCACCATGATGGACTGATACAAATTATAGAAAGGAATTTTATTAGTCACTGAAGGTAGGGACTTGTAATGAAACCAAGACTAGTAAAAACTTATGCTACATTGGTATTAGTTTTGTACACAGAGGATTGATTAACTTTTATATATGTGGTTAATTTTACAGAGACTTCTCTTGGGTGTTCTTTATCTTTCCCTTTTGTCTTGTGGAAATTTGTACATGGAAGTGTTCGGTATCTACTATCGATGCTGCATTCATTTGGCATATTGCAAGTTTAACCCAACATTTTGTCTTTCTTTCTTTTTCCTATGAATTCAAGACTTCTAGCAAATTTTTCAGCATAGCTATTGTTAATGGAGGTGAAACACTATTGTTTTTGGTTTCTTTATTTTTAGCCTTTTCCATTTGTTACACTCTCCATTGATTCTCAAAACGGGTTCCACTAGTGCTCATCTGCTTAGCAGTTCAGTGTGGTCATAATTTGGTGCTTGTGACATTATTGTCTAGAGTGCAGGCTATTAGAATTTGGTTTTTAATCATGATCTAATTTATTTACTGTTGTGATGGAATTGAATTAATTGTTTTTGGTTTCGTTATTTTTAGCCATTTCCATTTGTTACAACTTTCCATTGATTTTCAAAATGGGTTCCATTAATGCTCATCTGCTTAGCAGTTTAGAGTGGTCATAATTTGGTGCTTGTGAAGTTATTGTCTATAGTGCAGGCTCTTAGAATTTGGTTTTTAAACGGGTTCCACTAGTGCTCATCTGCTTAGCAGTTCAGTGTGGTCATAATTTGGTGCTTGTGACATTATTGTCTAGAGTGCAGGCTATTAGAATTTGGTTTTTAATCATGATCTAATTTATTTACTGTCGTGATGGAATTGAATCAATTGTTTTTGGTTTCTTTATTTTTAGCCTTTTTCATTTGATACTCTCCGTTGATTCTCAAAATGGGTTCCGCTAGTGCTCATCTGCTTAGCAGTTCAGTGTGGTCATAATTTGGTGCTTGTGACATTATTGTCTAGAGTGCAGGTTATTAGAATATGGTTTTTAATCATGATCTAATTTATTTACTGTCGTAATGGAATTGAATTATTTGTTTGAAAATTAAATGATTGAAACCAGTTACAACCATCAGTAGGTTAAACCTACTTGTGAACAGTGAAAGAAAACTAATCTGAAATACTTCAGACACTGTATGATGACACTATTCGGGCATTGAATAAGAGCTGAGCAGGTGTCTTTATTATGTCCTTTTATCTATATTCCGCCAGCATTGATGACATTTTAGTGGATAAGTTTGGATGCAACTGGAGTACATTGGTGCAGTCGTAGTCAGAATTATCCACTAAAATGCAGCACCAGGACCAGCACCAGGACCAGCACCAGCACCAGCACCAGCACCGTAAACAAAACATGCACTGCAAACAAAACCTCAAAACTTCAATTGATGATGTTACCAAGATTTTATTTTAACCTGAATTGGTACCTGGAAGAAAATCTTGTCTCTGTTTGTTTCTGTGTCCGTTGAATCTTTCGATCTTAATCACTTAAGAGTGACTTTTTATTTGGTTCTTGGACCCATGTTTTTGTTCTTTTCCTGTTGCTTTATAATCCCACATCCCATTGAAATGCCCTCTAAAGCATGCCTTACTACCCCAAGTTGGATATGTCTCGAGTCTTTAAGTGTGTTTTGGAATTGCTTCGTAGACTCTAAAATCCTTATTCATTGAAAAGTACAAATTGTTTTGACAAACATGCTTACATAAAAAACAATGGGAGTTATTACGTGCTTTTATTTTTATACACAAGATGTTTGTAAAGTTTATTATTATTGAAATGAAACTATTCATACCCTTAATCACTTCGTCATTTTAGTAGAATCATCCCTAAGAGTAACAGGCTTGTTTGGTGTTGTATTTAGTTAGGACAAATATCTTAAATGCTGAAAAATATTAATTTCTCACGTACCACATTGAGTAAAAATTCCATTATGTTCTTCACAAAATTCTTGTTGACCGGTGAATAATAGCTTCAATCTAGTGGCACCACTCTGTTTGGCTCAAAAAAACTCTTTCCAATAAAAAAATATAGGCTCCATACTCCATATGGCCCAAAATATTATGATATTTCAATCACCTTCTCTTAGTAAAAGATGAAAAACTTGTATATCTTGTTCAAATGGATATCAAATTTGAGGTTAAAGTTGTCACTAAGAGAAAAACTTGTGTATGATGTTCAAATGAATATTAAATTTCTGGTTAACATTGCCCTATGACACTCAATGGTCATCAAATTTAAATTAGACAAATTTTCTGTTGACTGGTGAATAATAGCTTCAATCTAGTGGCACCACTCTATTCGGTTCAAAAAACTCTTTCCAATTAAAATAATGGGCTCCATACTCCATATGGCCCAAAATATTATGATATTTCAATCACCTTCTCTTAGTAAAAGATGAAAAACTTGTGTATCTTGTTCAAATGGATATCAAATTCAAGGTTAAAGTTGTCACTAAGAGAAAAACTTGTGTATGATGTTCAAATGGATATTAAATTTATGGTTAACATTGTCCTATGACACTCATGGTCATCAAATTTAAGTTCGACAAGTTTTATTAACATATCACACCATTGCATTCCACCATTGCCCCCGCACCCTCCCACTCCCCCTTGCTGACTGATGTAGGAGCCTCTCTACCCCTTTGCATATATTAGTCTAGTTTCATGTCTAGGGGCAAATCTAGTCATTAGGGGTCTTATGAATAATTAGTGTTGTAAGAGGTTTAGGTAGTTGAGAACTTTCCTCAATGTACTTTGAGGAAGTTTCAAAAGTTAGTTATTTTTTTTTGAAATAAATAGTGGTTTCTTGTGTAAAGTGAGTCAGGTATTCAATGTATGAGAATTGTAAAAAGGGCTTGAATCTGTTCCTGTGACAAAGATGATTGAATCTGTATTCCTTGTGAGAAAGGTTGTTATTCATTGAAATAACCACAAATGTGTATAGTTATCAAAATATTTTTCAACGCTAACAAGGATCTTGTTTAACTCGAGCGGCTTACCATCTATAAGTTTTCTTCGAGAAGTGAACCAGGCCTGCAGGTAGTAATGAAACACGACTCAGTCAACCTATAAATAATGGGAAACGGGAGAATAAAATAATAATTAGGAGATGTCTAAGGAGTTTTTATAAAGGGTTATTAAGCCGTAACAGAGGTTGGGAACTTCTCAATGACAATCAGTTTTTACTCTGTCTCTTCGTAGAGGCACACAGTGTTACTAAATAGACACAGTCAACGAACATCTTGTGGTAAACGTGGACATAATCGTTCAAATGGTATATAAACGTTTGTAGAAGGTTAATAGGAGTTGTACAGGCCCTAAGCATTCGTTGGAATGATTTGAAAATTGCTGGAACGTACCCGGGATCTAATTGACCCTTCTCGGGCTTAATAGACTGTGACTGAGTATGTAAAGAGCCCCGTAAATACTTCATAATGGTGATTCTTGATGTAAGAAGTCGAGTGTAATTATCGTAGCCTGGTATCAACCCTGTGCAGAGTTTAGAGAATAGTATTGAAGGTTTCGAGTTAAAGAATTTATTTCTTGAAGTCTGTAGACTGTAACTGTGATCACAGTCAATGAGGGAATCATGTGATAGAAGCCAATAAGGGTCTCAGGGAGACAATCCACCGCTTGGGACAGATGTCTAAACATTATACAGACCCAAAATATTAATCCTAGTTCCTTGAAAGTGTTTTAAATAAGTGCTAAATAATTAAAAGCCTTCTCGGGTTTTCACTCTAGTGAGTAGACTCTGTCTAAGGTTTAAAAAGAAAAAAAACATGTATAACAGGGGTTTCCACTGGTTGCGTGGGATTAGTAATAGGTGATCAAGAATGTAGTTAAGGCTATGAGAAGACTAAAGAATCCCTACAAAGCATGATAAAGACATCAGAAACCATAACAGACCCAGGTGAACCAACAGTGGCATAGAGAAAGAATGAGCCTTTGCAAGAAAGTGAATAGTGAAATAAGACAAAATGTGAGATTAAAGACAAGTTTGAAAAAAGTTTAATAGACCCTCTGCATCACCGACATTGTAGGTTATGCTTATTGGATAATTAGTACAAATTTCTTAAATATATCTTTTTAATATACCGAGATCAATTTCAATGTGCATATCTTGAATTTGTCACATACATTAACAATTAATGAGTCGATTACCTCCTTTGCAAATGTCTCACAAATAGGTAATAGATGCTTGAATTTAGTTGCACCACTGTATTGGGGTCAAAAAATTTTTCATTAAAAAAAAAGGGTTCTAAACTCTACAATATGCTCAAAGATATTATGATTTGTCGATCACCTCCTCTAAGTAAGAATGAAAACTTTCGCATGAGAGTAAAATGGACATCAAATATAAGCTCTCATTTTTATTGACAACACACAATATTACACTTAACCACTCCTAGCTGCGATTGTGAGTTATGTCTATTGGCATAATACTAATAACAAACAATACTTCCAATTAATACATAATGGTCTAGAATACATAATACTTTCAAGACATAATACCAAGGTGATACTAAACAAATATTGTACTCTAGAAAATTGGATGTGTGACGTGTGTACAAATATTGTACTCTAGAAAATTGGATGTGTGACGTGTGTAATTTTTTTACACCATCTACATTGTTTTTTTCAGGGTAGAATTGAGTTACACAGGGATCGACAATTTTTGCATTTAAGTAATAGATTACAATATGTTGAGTAAATATATATTGGTCTTAGGGATCCACCATTTCACCAATATTAGAGGTTAAATTTGTCTTTGAGATGATGCTAATTTGAAAGGAACGTCAACAAGATCGTTCCAAGCCCAAGATCTGAAGCATTAACAATAAAAGTATCACAAAAAGAGTTGTAAGCGTTGCATAGATGATATGTAAAGACAAAGACAATATCATTTAATATCCATAAAATAACTTTTATATGTTACAAATGAGAAGCCTTGTATTTATAGGCAATGACAAACAAGAAGTAAGTCAAACTGACTAATGTTGGATAAATTCATAAAATGACAAACTAAGAAATAGCCAAATACTATCTATAGAACCTAGCAAACATGAGAACCAACTCTAACACCCCATTTAAGTGAAGCTAGGAGATAAAAATAGTCAAAAAACAAAATGACATATCTATAATGAGTCCCGACAACTAGCCCTAATAAGGTACTCATGTACAACATTTATCCATGAAATGGAGAAAGGAAGAAAACACGTAGGAATAAAACTCACCTCCAAAATTATGTAAAAGAGAGAAAAGAAGGAAATGAAGGAATTCATGTAGAATCCCCTTTAAGGACAACTTCTTTCACCCCACACGAAGATCAGTACTATATATCTTGCATAGATGGAAAGGACGTAAGGAACCATCGACATAGGTGGTGAGATATTAAAAAAAAAAAAATGTTCTTCCCATTAATGTACCTTCTTCATGAGTGCTACGAACAATATGTCCCAAAGACACATCACCTGTAGAAATATTGATGCCAATAGCGGATACAATACCTTGTAAGAGTCTGCTAAGACCTCCATGAGTGTAGCCCATAGAGAGGTGTATGCAAGATCCAAATCCAAGAGTATGTTTCTCAAAGGAACTAAGCACAAACGCAGATGGATCCAAAGTGGGACAAACAACAAATCTAGTAGCAAGAGTAACAACAAGCTCCAAATCAGAATGTGCAACAATAATAGGTTCCTCAGGAAAATCACTGTCAAAACATGTCCTAACAAAAAAAAGTAGGTGATGAAGGAACAACTGTGGCACAATAAAAGTCATCCTCAGGGAGTCATGATGGTGTCTCATCCATGATCTCCAAAATTGATGGTGAAAGTGCCACATCCTCAAGAATCATGTCCTCTCGATCAATGAAATGAATATGAGTACAAACTATATGAGAAGTAATAGGTACCTCAAACAAACCATCATCAAAAGACAAGTCATTACTAACAACTGAAGAAGGTTGAACAGTGAGAGGTGGAGGTAAGAATGCCTCATCTAGATCACCATCAAGAAGTATGTCCTCATAAAATGAAGAGGAATCTTGATTCATGTCACTAGTAAAGAGTGAATCCTCACTAGGAAGAAGTGCCAATAATACCTCACCCATGTCACTGTCAAGACTCAAATCTTGAACATCAGTGTCATCATCAGAAGATAGATTCTCACTAACAAGGGGAGAAGGAAGTGGAACAGAAGGAGGTGGAGTAAAAGAGGGTACAAAAGACTCAGAAAACTCAATATCCTTCTCAAATAAGGCTACAATAGCATCTTGAGCTTCCTTTGGTGATGTGCCACATGTAACATAGCATTGCAAACTATTTGAAATATCGAGGCGAATTAAACAAAGAGCCCCATATTGCGTGGATGCAATACAATCAGGGACTTCTTCATCTGTAAAATGGCGAATGTCATTAAACATCACTCTTCACATGCCTTTCCGCTGTAAGTGTATTCACATTTTGATCTTCTAATTAATGTAGTTGGAGGTGTTTAGGGGCTCAAATAAGTAGGAATCCATTGTAAAAAATAAGGAGAAATTCAAGAAGAAGAATAACCCTCTCGAAAAAATAAATCCTCCTATGACAATTTAAAATCTCTTGACGAAATTAATAAACAACCCTAAAAAGTTAAGGCACCCCCAAATTTGACACTTTATAATTGAATGTATTTTACAAGATAAATGAACCAAATGAATAGAGAATTGAAAAACATACACTTTTGAAAAAAATAGAACTCGATTTCGAGTTATAGTTCAAAAGTTATAGCTTTTAAAAATTTCTCGTCATTAAAAGGGTTAAATAAGTAAACATGGCACCAAAAAAATATTAAATGCTCTAAAAGAAAATAGAGCGGATCTAGCCTTTTAGCCACTCGTTGGAACCATAATTGAACCATGGAGAATTACAAAGACTCAAGCAATATTCCCATACACCCCTATGTGCACTTTAATGGAAAAACAATTCCACTTAAGGGCCAAAAAATAAAAAAAACATTGTATTTTTCACTTAAAAAAAAAAGAAAAAATGTTAGTAAAACTGCCATAACTTTTGCATCACACAATGAAATTAAGAATTTCAAAATGATCTATAAATTTGAAATCAAGGTGCACAAAACCCAGAAAACGTTTGACGTGATTCGTCACAGATCTAGAGCAGTTCATAGAAAACCAGTTATTTTTATATGTCAAAAAAGGAGCGCCCAACTCACTAAAACGTCTCTATGAGAGCAAATTGAACATATGGACGCCACAAGGGGAAATAACCCAACTGAAAAATAATGTTCACACAAGGACACAAATTGAGATTGAGGATGCAAACTGGGAATGCCAAAGATGCAAATCCAATAATGGCACGACTACTTCAGGTTTCTTACACAACCAGGGATGCTTTGACCTACAAAAGGATAAAAATAAAATGATTTGCAAAGTTTCCAAAATCTGCTCACTAGAATTTCTTGCACACCTTTCTGATTCTCAGGATCACCCAAATAGGATGCAAGAGAAGATTATACTTAATATGGCAAGAAGATCTATAAAAAGAAAAATATCTATGGAATGATTACAAGTCATTGCTACAAACTTCAAATGGATACCTGTAACACCTCATGCTCTGATACTATGAAATAAACGTCAACAATATTGTTTCAAGTCCAAGATTTGAAATATTAATAAAAACATAACAAGAAGAGTTGTAAGAGCTGCAAAGATGATATGCAAAGACAAAGACAATATCATATAATATCCATAAAATAACTTTTATATGTTACAAATGAGAAGCCTTGCATATATACGTAAAGACAAACAAGAAGTAAATCAAACTAATCAATGTGGGATAAATTCATAAAATGACAAATTAGGAAACCGATAAAAACTATCTATAGAACCTAGCACATATGAGAACCAACTCTAACATAATCTATTTATAAAAATTATTGACTTGAACGCGCCTTTCTATTTTTTTTGCTTACAACCAAAATAGTGGAAGTGGTATTATGTTGATGATACTAATGTTATCTTGCCACATAGTGGCCACAAAAGGTTTCGAAAGCCTTGAGGAATCCCAATACTCTCTTTTCAATAGTTTATGTGATGGCATAAAGTTCACAAAGGAGTTGGAAGCCGATGAATCTTTTTCATTTTTTGATGTACTTTTAACAACCTAAAAAATGATGGCTCAATAGCCCACCAAGTTTACAAGGAAACTGGTATATGCATCAATTTATAGCTTGAGGCCTCGTCTTGTCATCATCCTAGTTCTCAAAACTCTCACCAACAAAATGCTTAGGTTTGCATATGAAGATCAGGTTGAGGAAGAGAAGTAATATTCAACAAAGGTTTTTAGGAAAACAAATTGACTATCATATGAAGGGAATTTCTAGGGTCTTTGATAACATTGCAAAGAGCAAAGCATCTCCTAGCCATGTCAAAGATGAGACAAGGGACCTTCATATCGCATATATATCATGTACAATGAGGGAATTTCAAAACAAATAACACAAATTTTGAGAAATAGAAACAAAAAATCCACCTTTGTACCAACAATTTATTTTGGAATATGTTAATTATACAAAGGATCCTCTGAGTATTTATCTTGTTGATTGCTCCTATATAGTCATCCTTCCATTAGTGAAATATGAAGATCATTCCAACAAAGAATCAAAGGACCATTATGCTCATATCCATCATGGTCGGGATTTGTGTTGGCAAAACACACACATTCATCTTTTCATCTAGTTTGGGTAGAAAATACCAAAATCTTGGTAAAGGAGGATCACTTCATGAAGAAAAAACTTAGGGAAGCCATAGAGATTGAAACATCCCAATGATCTAAATAAATTTAGACTATGAAAATTCAACGAATCACATCATCCAGTCATGTATAAGCTCAGGGCCCTGAAGGGGAAAATAATTGATGTGATAGGGATATTAGTTAATGCTTAAATAACATTATTAATCAATTTGATAATGAAAAATTAATTAATGTTTGCAATAATTATATTGTCTTATTGTTTTTTTCTTGTAATTTACATCCACCTCTTGGTGTAATTTGAAGTGATCTATATAAGGAACTTCAATATGTAATCTTATCATTCATTCATTGTAATGAAGGGCCATAAAATGTGGTCATAAAGTCAATCTAATCTCTCTCCTACATTATTATTTTTTCCCTCATAATCTACTTTGTTAACATTATGGATATGTGATATTATAAAAGAGAGAGAGGTGGTTATAGCTACACACTCTAATAGTGGTGTTGTGTGTTGGCTAATGCAAGTATATCTTGTTTCATCTCTAATATAATTTATCTTGCTTTATCTCTAATGTGATTTATTTGTTTTTATTTTAATATACGCTATCATAATTATGGAAGCCTTCTAAGTATAATAATGTTGCTTGTGAATTAAGATCATCAATCAAGTTTTTTGTTTAATTGATATGTAATTTCCTCTACAAATTGATTTGTTGGAAATTAAAAGTTGATCTCAAACCATGCGTGCTGCTACATATATATGAATTAACTTCGAATAGTAGTGAATAAGAGTAATGTAATGCACAATTTTTGTTACTAGAAGTAAACACAAACAATAACATCTCAAAACAAACCACAAGGAATCTACCTTGGAAACCCAAATGTGGGGGAAAGTGGCTTGGTATTATCACCACTTCCTTCCTCTTAATTAATCAAGAAACTTTAAAAAAATATCGAACCAAAGAAGGGAAGAATATCTGAAGAAAATGCACACTCCCACTAAGTTTTCAAACTATAAACACGAGTGAACAATTTTTGAGAAAACCTCTTAGGATGCCACCTACCTCGCAACAATGAGCTCTAGTTGGATACAAGTCTCCATCTATACAATCGCCCACTCGATCTGAAATTGATATGATCTATCAAATGGCCTCAACAAACTAAGATTATATCTAGCCAAATTTGGGAAGTTAGATTCCATGGGTGACTACATCCTCAATCAATGGATATTCATATATAGATATGGAAAATTGGGCAAAAGGTGATTATGAGATTTGACCAATGTGTATCATCTTCACACAAGGAATAAAAGTACTATAATATTTTAGAGTAAAGTAATTACAAACATTTATTGATAGAAAGGAAGCATATATGCCTTAGGTAACCATGAGTGTGTATAATTAAAAGATGCACTAAAAAGAAGCACACCAACATGGTGGCCAATGCATTGCAAAAACAATCTAGATTGGGAAGAAGATTTCAAGATGCTGGGAGCCCAGTTTCAACTCATTGACTTTGCTAAAAATGACCCAAATTTCAAGTAGGGCAATGTATAGAGATACATACACACACTTGGATGAATATATGGAAGGCACATGACATTGAATCATTGTATTGGCCCCATATGTTTCAGGATATTATGACTTTGCTACTAGAAACATGGTATATGCATCAAGAAAGGCGAAGGGAAATAAAAAATTGGACCAAGGTACAACATGATTTTATTTAGACTTCATATTTGAAGATGAAAATGTGTTAGGCCATGTAACATTGAATAAAATGAAAATACTTATTTATTACGAATGGCTTGATTGAGTGAATATTCTAGATAAAGAGGAAAAGCGAGGTCAAGATACAAAAACATTGAAGACAACATTGCGTAATGTAGACATGTATGGGAGATAAAGGGCTTCATGTTGAAGTCATGCAACTTTATTTGGAGTAATTCTAATATCTCCATAATAGAGTATAGTGATGAAGATAAAGAACTAAAAGGCATGCTTAGACCAGGAAAGATTGCAAAACTTCCCAAGGAAAAGAACATGACTCAAACTAAAGAATATTAATTTGTGGAACATAAATGTGGAAGAAAAACAAGGGAAGAGATATGCGAGATACCATATTCTAAGAAAGCAACAAAATCTATGGAGAGCCCTTGAAAACAAAATAGGTAAATATTGGGACCAAAGAAATCCCCAAGTTTCTATTATAGGGGACCACATGACATAAAAAGAAATATTTTAAATTATTCAACTACTGTGAGATCATGAATGTATATTTCCTACAATGTTCAGTGAAATGAAAGGTGTTGATCCATCAATAGGATTGATGCACATAAAGATAAAAAAGTATGGGAGACTAATCAAGAAAAGGCCATATCGGTTGAATCCAAATATGAAGCTCAAAGTCAACAATGAAATTGATAGGATGATGGATTCCAGATTGATCTATCTAGTAGAAAATTCACATTGGGTAAGTCTAATTGTGATTCAACCAAAGAAAATAGGAGAAATATGAATTTGTGAAGGCTACATAGTGATAAATGAAACATGTTTAAATGATCCATTTCTCACACCATTAAGATAAGAGATACTAGAAGAAATCATAAGACACGAGGTATACTCATTCATTGAAGAATTCAGTAGTTACTATCAAGTTCCTATTTACCAAGGAAGATCATTCAAATACCACATTTTCCATGAAATGGGGATCGTTTGATTATAAAGTTGTTGGAAGAAAAACCACTGAGATGGGGGGGGGAATTAGTGTACAAACTTTTCTTTCAATTCCAATTATCATTCATTAATCATTCAAACTAATATAGAGATATAGCAATGCATAGTCAACCATTCATATGAGCATGAAGTAGGAACATAACACATGAACACAATAAATACATGGAAAACACTCATGGGGGATAAAATTTACTAAAAAATAACTTGGAATATAGTACTATAAGAAATGAATCAAGATTTAGTGAGGCACCAACCCCACAAGGAACACCGACCCCTTACCAGTCAAGCACAAACTCAACTAGGCATTTAGCAAGCACCAACTTGAAAAGAGGCATCAACCCCCTAGGTAAATCAGTACCAAATTAGCTACCTGAAACCTATGATCACCTTTAGAAACATTTTTATCACTCAACTGATGATGGACACCTTCATTTTCTCTTCACACTCTTCTATCTCTCTCAAACAACCTATCAGGCCTCTTTGCTCAACTAGCCCTCTTTTTGGTAGATTTAGGTCATATCACCTTTATCATAATTTGTATAATTAATGTTATAAATTCATGACATGATAAACATATATCTCTGATGGTATTAAATCCCTCTATACCTGGTTTCCAAACTTTTATTTCATTCGCTCATACCCTCAATATTCTAACTAGTCAAATTAGGCCTATTAGACCTTCTTCTTATATTTGACTCTTGCTCTCACCTACCTTGGTTAGACACATACCTATCCATACTTGTATCACACTTTAAATAGATCAAAAATAATATTTCACAAGTGAAACAATCATTACATAGGTCGGTCACCACTCATAAGGACCAACACCACCATTAGGCCTAATAGAGACCTAATGCAATTAGGCCTTCTCAAAGCACACATTTCACCTTGACCAACTTGGAACATCATGAGCCTCCATAAATGGATGAAAAAATTCACGCACACTTCAATTAGACCCATTATAATCTAATCTTAGGTTACCAACACCATTTAGCTCATTTCACTCTTTGAACCACACCATTAGGCCTACCACAATTAGGCCTTCTCACTACCAAAAAGTTTACTTTGAATATCTGAAGTATACACTCAAATTATCTATATAACCATATTAAAAAATCACATGGATATAAATTCCATGACCTCAGGTTCATCATTATATCCATTATACTTCACCATATAGGGCAAAAGACATCAAATATACCACTTCCATATGCTCACTCATAACTGTAAACAGGTCTCAAACACCTAGTCAAGAACCTTTGACTTTTCACACCTTCATAGGAATTTATCATGAATAAAAATGCATTAAAAAAGACCTATGAGACCTATATAACAAATTTATATGCATTATATTCTTCAAATCTGTGTATAATGACTCCATAACATCATTCTCACTAACACACATAAAAACTGCCTGAATGCTCCAAAACACAATCATGGAAACCAAGACTTAGAACACATGTGTGAACACTTTTATGAAATTTAAATGGGTTTATATAATCATTAATAATCCTTAAAAAATATTTAAATATATGTATTAAAATTTCCAATACCAATATTGGTTTTATAGACGAATATCATGGCTTCACTGTACATAGACCTTACGGTATGTGCCCTTCGGGAAAGTTCAAAACAAGGAATCTTGAAGGGTATCTGCCCTTCAGGAAAGTTCAATTTTATTTTTTATAAAGGGTTATGGATTACCTTATAATAAATAACCCCATGCATTCGGATCCATCTCTAATCCACTACAACCCATCCCTAATCTCATTCTCACTTCTGCCTGGTTTTCTCATTGTCTTCCTCACTAGGACCTTTTAGCGATAGGCCAACTTCCATGAATAGTTTAACAAGTTTGAAGTATATAACCTACTCATAAACCACCATGGTCATAAAAAATAGGTCTCAAGCTTCAACCTCAAAAAAATTTCATGTTTTGACCTGGTCAACCTTGCTTGCTACATCAAAAATCCAAAAAATAAGGGGTTTATTGTAGCTTCCACTCACTCTTATGTCAGACCCATGCCACATAGAGGTACCTGGGATAGTCCTCTACATGTGACAATCAAATAAATAGGTTGTCCAAATCATTCTGATCCATTTTGAATCATATCTCTAACATCAGGTTCAACTTAAGGTTTTAAGGCACTAAAAACCATTTTCCATTCTTAGCAATAGTTCATAAAGGATTGCCCCTCAACTCAAAAACCAATACATGGAAATTTGAGCTAGGACCCTTCCAAAAATTCCATGAAATTCTTAGGATATCATGAAAATGTTGCATGTGCCAATGAACATGAGAAAATCCTTCTTAAGTCTTCAAAACCCCATTTTGTGCACACATAAAACCTCAAAACCATATTTCATGCGTTCTCTATTGAGCATGGTCATTGATGTCTTAGGTTGTCATTGATGTCAAGAAGAGCATGAGGTACTAGTGCATTAATGACAAATAAGTTGAGTTTGATAGCTTGGAGAGTATATGACATATGTGCAAGTGAGGACAAAGAAGAGGTTGTGAGGCATCCATAAATGTCTTGGTAAAGTTCTGTTGTGTCATTTGACCATTTGGACAGAGAAGAATACATAATTATAGCCTAGAAAAAACTAGACCTTCCAAGCCTATCATGAAGGTATGATTAGTCTAGTATGTTGCTGCATTTATTGTGTGTAATAGAAAGTCAAACTCTGGTCAAAGGTTTCATGAAGATGTTATCTGATGTCCCAAGAAGATCCTCTAGATTTTTTTTGCTTTGAAGCGTTTCCTAGATCAAGTTATGAGATTCCAAACTTGGTTATTTGTGCAGTGATGTGCTAGAGGCCATCAAATTTAAGCCTAAGGAAATAGCTGTTGTAGTTCAAAAATCTAGCGGTTATAGTTCAAATTGACTGTGTGTGTGCATTGGACTCGAGAGCAAAGAAATGCTTGTAGAAGGTAGGATATTGGTCAAATTAAGTTGGATTAAAAATAAAAGTTTAAGTAGATTCCATGAGTATCATCCTCTAGGTGGTAGTCTATCTCAAAAGTTCATACAAGTGCATTTATTACTGATCAAAGTTGATTGTTCCTTGAGAATGGTAGACAAGGGTATCTTGGTGAGTTGTGTAGTTGTTTTTACCACTCAAATAGGTTGTTCAAAGTGATTGGTAATGTTATTAAGGTCTTTTTTCTACTGTATATCCATTATATATGATTAGATTTATCTTAGATATGAAGATCAAGCTCAAATTTTGAAAAACAGAGGTATGAGGGTTTCAAGTTATTCTGTGACTGCAAAACCTAGGTGTGCTTTCATGAAGCAAATGACTCTATCATGACACATGGATTTTAGTGTGTGTTATAGGGATTTAGTGCAAATTTTTATTTAGTAGATATCATGCTTGCAATATATGTTTGAGCTCAAGGCATGGAGATGATCTAAAGAGTAAGTTGACATGTTGTATGAGCTTTTTAAGTATTCACAGAAGATATGAAGGTGATCATGTTATTGTAAGCATCACATGAATTAATGAAAGAATTGTGATAGAATTTTATCTAGGGTATCTTAAGGAACTTTTGGATATAGTAGGAGGCTTAGAAAGCACTATCTCATATGTTAAAAGTCAAATGTTTTTGATTGTGCATTGGTAGTATTTGACCATTGTATGTTGCTTTAGGAGATTGATCTAAAAGACCAATATTGATTAGTATTAAGAATAAGGTTGGGTTTATGGTTTATCTAAATATAACTATGGATCATTTTAATACATTAATATTCATGGTGAGTTCCCACACAGGTGTTATAAGTTCAAGTCTTCATGACTGGGTTTTGGTGTATGATGACAGTTCTGAGTGAGCAAACTACAAGAGTGAGTTTGAGCCCTTATGCATTGAGTTGTGATGTATAATTAATATGATGATGTTTTTAAGGTCATTTAGGTTTTGTGCATGTGTTTTTTTCATTGTAGTTAAGCTATTTCAGTATGTTTATGCCTCAGGAGTTCAAGGTAGTTTTTTTTGTGTGTAAAAACCTAGTATGACTATACATTAACTGAGAAGGTGCCTTGTAGTGTTTTGAGCCATGATGGATTATGATGCTTGAAGGAATTTGTTTTATGTTATGAGGATTATATGGAGTTGTTCATGCCTATCTGAGGTGGTCTTTTTGGCCCAAGAATTTAGTGTTGAGCAAGGAGTGGATCTATTTGGATTAGGTCTCCATGGGACCTATTGCTAGTATGATGCCTAATTAAGCATTTATAAGGTGAGCGAATGAGTTGTGACTTAAAAACATTGAAAATGTATGGAGGACCTATTAAATCATTTTTTTTGAAAGGGTTCATGTACTTATGGAGGTCTATAGTGTTGCAAAGAAATGAAGTGTAACGTGTTGTGAAAGAAGGGCTAATGCTTTAGGTCTATCTTAGGCTTAAAGAGTTGGTTTGAGCCATTTGAAGTATGGCTGACCTAGAAAGTCATTGTTACTTGTATGTAACATGTCATATTTGATATTTTAGTAATGGTCTAAGTATGTATAGTGTTTATGGCCTACTATGATATGTTCAGTAAGAGTCATGTATAAGAAGGTGTAATTGGCCTATTTGGGCTAGTTAATATATTTAAGATTTGAGGCAAAGGATAAAGAAGATTTCTGAGAGGTGAGAGGTCATGAAGACCATAAAAAAAACATGATGAAGATGAGGTAAAGGTCTAATTGTGTTTTTTTAGGTGTTGAGCGAGTGAATTGCACTAATGCAAGGCTTTTCGACCTATTTGTCTAGACATATTCATGTGAAGGATTTGATTGTATTTCAAGCTAAAATAAGAGAGTAAAAAGTTAGGGATGGTCATCAAGCCATGAAATGTGTTCATGAGATGAAGATACATCATAATAAGGTATACAATTAGGTTTTTATTTGAGTTTATATTGAGAAAGGCAGAGTGTGAGAGGTATGTCTAAGAGAGCTTAAGATTGAAGACATGAGTAGAAGAAGGGAATTAAGTAGTGACCTATGAGAGTTTCACGAGCTTATCATAGATGATCAATGATGTGTTCCTGATGTGTTTCAGGTATGTGAGTGCTAATGAGGTTTGATATCATGATCCATACTGCAGATTATGAGGGCTAGTTGAGTGAAGAAGAAGGACAATTGTGTGCTTATGTGAGAGGCATATTTGAGTGTGAAAGATTGTAAGGTGTCCATCATCAATTGTAGAAGACAAAAAGATCAAAGTGGAATTAGAGTACTTGTCTGAGTGGGTGCTTGGTCAAGAGGTGGTTGAGTTGGTGATTAGTTACCTAGGGGGTTGTATCCTCCTTGAAAGTGGGTGCTTGCTAAAAGTCAAGTTGGTGAAAGATAAATTCTAGGAGTTGGTGCTCCTTGTTGGGTTGGTGCTCAACTAAAATTGATTAATGGTTTATAGGATAAGTAGTATAAGATTTGTATTAGTGAGTTTTATTCCCCATAAGGGTTTCCCACCTATATGATGTGTTGATATGTTTCAAGCTCTCTTTATGAATGTTCTCATTGCTATAATTGCTAAGACGAGTTGATATTGATTGATTCATGAGTTGCTTTGATGAATGACTAATGGAGTAAAATTTAAAGTTTATAAGGACATTGGTTCACCCCTCTCTCAGTGGGTGTGCTTACAATAATTGGTATCAAAGCTAGTTCTTTGGAGGAAGCTTGACAACTTGAAGGTGGTCCTAGAATCATAAGACGACTAAGTAACTAAGGAATGAAAATCAAGATTTGAAATATGTGATTAAGGCTCTTGAGGAACATATTTGTACTTTGAAGAATGACATGACTAAAGAGGCTATAAGGGATGAAAGACCTTCAAGGATATCATGAATCAGTTAGAGGTTGCAACTACAAGTTTGAAATCAAAGGTAGTTGAGCTTGTTCTGTTGAAGATCGAGCTAGGTTCTTTGAAGGTTGTGCATGAGTAGATCATAGATAAGATGAGAAATTTTGATAAAGAGCAAGAGATGTTAGATCAAGTCAAGGAGTGTGTCAACATGAAGAGTAATATGAAAAGATCAATCAAGAAACCTAATGCCATAACGTATGTTAATTCTTTCAATGGTCACTGCTATTCATGTAAATAGTTTGGTCATAAAGCAAGGGATTGTAGGAGGAGAAGGAATTAGTCAAAGAAAGATTAAAAACCACATCATGCAAAAGGAGTGAGTAAGGTTTCTTTATTTAGTTTTAAACATGTTGGCCATATTTAAAGTTTTTATAAGATCAAATTGGATAAATCCTCTAGTCATAGCAAGATGACTGATGCTTCGAAAAATATATGGAGACCAAAGGTAGTTAGCACTAAGCATGTTGAGCCTATCAGTCAGAATGTTTTGTTTACACAATTTGAGAAAGGCTCATGTAATAATATTGATCAAGAACCTATTTTACCAACATCTATTGATGATACATCAAAAAGAAAGATGGAAGTCAAAAGGAAGGATGATAAGAAAGTAATATCCAATCACATTGATACCATGAATTGTTAGGTTGTGGAGCTAAAAGCTTCACCAGGATGCAAATAGGAGGAGTTACGGAGGTTGCAGAGAGTTGCAGGGCAACCGACGTCGGTCTGATCAACCGACATCGGTCAGATAGCAGTGAAGAAGCAACTGACGTCGGTTACCAGTCAGCTAACATCGGTCAGGGAGGTGCCGACGTCAGCAGCCTGTGCATGAACATGCAGTTTGCATGTTGATTTTGGAGAGTCTATTTTTGGACTGTTAGTTTGCATGTTAAAGGCTAGTCATAGTCTTGAGTTGCGTGTCTAATTATTATAATTAAAATAGTCTAATTATTGTAAGCATGAGATCTATATATGGACTCATGGGTTGTATTGTAAATTAGCGTGCTAGAGAGTAAGAGAGCTAAATAAGCTCCTTCTGAGAGAAGAGAGCAATGGTGTGTTCCTCTTAGTGCCACAGTACCAAGAGTGGGTGCTGGTTTGGAGAATCAGAAGGGTTCTTCGTATTTGTATAATCTTGGTCAGCAGGTGAGCATGGCTTCTTTTGGAGATCCACAATGGTGAGTAAGGTCTAGTGATTTGCAGGTAGCAGCAGAGAGCAGGAGATCTACTTGGAGTACGATGGTGCACTTGGTGTACTGGTAGCATTGTTACTGACTGATGGTGGTGAACATCAATTCTGTATTGGAGTTGATTGTTGGGACCGAGAGAGAGAGGGAAGAAGGTCTTGAGGTGTGGCGAGCCTTTGAGGTGGAAGAAGAAGTGGCATCTTCTTTATTGTATATTTTTATGAGTGATTATTAATATAATTGTGTATTGTCTCTCATATTCCTGTGTTGCTTCATATTTCTAGTTACTTATTGATTCTGGTTAAATTCCATGTTTAGTTGCTAATACAAGAAGTAATCATATGTGCTCTATTGGTGGAGCAAGATCTTGACAAGTGATATCAGAGCCTGGTTGTAGGTTCAAGAGATGATACCATCAAGTGGTATCAGAGCTTTTGGTTGGGTTGACTAACAAGTGGTTCAGATCTGGTAGTGTTGTTGATTACATGTCACTCTCAGGGGTTTTAGATTGAGTGGGAGTATAGCAATGGCAGAAGAAAGTAAGCTACGAATGGAGAAACTGAATAGCACGAATGGTCTGATTGATGGAAAGAAAGAGCAGGGAAAAGGAGATTGTTGGTTGGTAGAAGATCAGCGTGTAGAAGCAGATGTTGTAGGTAATCTTGCACAGGTTGCTCTGGATAAAGTAGAATCTTTGATTACAGATTCTTTTGCCTCTTTCCATGCAGCACGAAATAGAGCATCTTTTCATGGGTATGTCTTTGGAGACTTTGGAGAGATTTATTTAGGGGTTGGAGAACCTTGTCAGATTATTGATGAAGGGAAAGTGAAGCTAAAATTGCAGATGGATAACACGCAAGTGTTGAAGGAAGTCATGCAGGTACCAGTCTTGGAGATGAGTCTAATTTCTTCAAAAAAGTTGGGTGATGGGAGATGCACTGTAACTCTCACAGCGGATATACTTGAATTAGATGGTGGTAAGAAAGTAGGTATCCTTTATCTATCTACTTATATTGCTGATTCACCTTCTGTTGCAGAGATGTGGCTTTGTAGGCTTGGTCACATATGTAGGAGGGGAATGCAGGTTCTTAAGCAGAAAATAGATGTTTTTGATAAACTTAAGAACTAGAAAGCCTTGGTGTTCATGGAGGAGATGACGGACAGAGATCAATGGAGTGGATTGAATTATTCTAAGCAGGGCTATGTTGATTTGAATAGGGTTTTGATCCATGGAGAGCTCGTGGGTAAAAAGTTATCACTCACAGGCAAACACAGGTACCGGCGTCGGTCAGACAGTAACTGACATCAGCAATAAGAAGACCGACATCGGTCATGCAGGAACCGACATCGACAGAAGGGATACCGACATCAGCCAGGGAAATGATGTTGGTAGTCAGGGTCAGCGCAGGGAACCGACATCGATCGGTTGCAGACTGGGAGATGGTCGAGATCAGTCACTAAAATGGATGGTGGGCAGACAACAAACTGTCAACAAGTCTCAAACATTCATATGGAGGTCAGAAAGGGTAAGTGAACCTCATATTCATTGTTCACCTTCTTTATATTGCTTATTGATGGTCAAGAACCAGGAAGACGTGAAGAGGCAATGCAGGTAGAATCTAAATACAGTGGGAGCTTGGCATGGATGAGGAGTGTGAGTCCTTGGAGAAGAATCAAACAGGTATTTGTTGGTGGAGTTGTCAGCTGGAAGTAAGCACTGAGAGATGGAATGGATTCCCAAGTTAAATAAGAGAGTGGATGGATATGTGAGACGAAAGGCCAAGGTATATGGTCTTGAGGAAGCTGCAGGACAGTGGTATATGGCTGACAGGTGGTACCAAGTGGATGACAAAGCAGAGCTTTTCTCAATGTCAGTATAACCATTGTGTTTATCTTACTAGGTGGATGATGGTCGCAACATTATCTTATTACTGTATGTGGAGGATGAGCTTGGAGCAGGTTTATACATACAGGGTTTTGCTGAGCTAAAGGTAAGGTTAGTTCAGAGGTATGTCATGGAGAATTTGGAGCAGTGAAATTCTTTAGCATAAGAGACATGGAGATTTTATCTCCAGTGGGAGCTGGTGTGAAGACGGTGTTGGTGGGGTTCATGATGCAGGATGCGGAATCAGAAAGCACACCAAGGGCTGGACAATTCAAGCTTAGCTTAGAACAGGGTTCGAAATCACATGAGGTCTAGTGTAGACCTGAGTTTTCCCAAGCAGTGGGGGTTGTCAGAAAGTATGGAGCCAATTCGGGGAAGGAGTACTGGAGGGCAGTTCAGTGGATTCTTAGGTATCTGAGAGGGACTAGCAGCAGGGATTCTTGTTATGCAGAGTCAAGGTCTTCACTACATGGAGTTGTAGGTTCGGATATGGCAGGTTACTTGGATGACAGGTGTAGCATCACAGGATGTGTGGTGGATGGTCTTCAGCATTGATCTTGAAGAGGGATACAAGCTAGGGAATAATTTAGATAGTGTATAGGTATAGGTACAGGTACAGGTACATGTGCAACTATTTATCTCTAAGTAGGAGATTGTTAGGTTGTGGAGCTAAAAGCTTCACCAAGATGCATATAAGAGGAGTTACGGAGGTTGCAGAGAGTTTCAGGGCAACCGACGTCAGTCTGATCAATCGACGTCGGTCAGATAGCAGTGAAGAAGCAATCGACGTCAGTTACCAATCAGCCGACATCGGTCAGGGAGGTGCCAATGTCCACAGCCTGTGCGTGAGCATGCAGTTTGCATGTTGATTCCAGAGAGTCTATTTTTGGACTGTTAGTTTGCATGTTAAAGGTTAGTCATAGTCTTGAGTTGCGTGTCTAATTATTGTAATTAAGATAGTCTAATTATTGTAAGCATGAGATCTATATATGGACTCATGGGATGTATTGTAAATTAGTGTGCTAGAGAGTAAGAGAGTTAAATAAGCTCCTTCTGAGAGAAGAGAGCAATGGTGTGTTCCTCTTAGTGCCACAGTACAAGGAGTGAGTGCTGGTTTGGAGAATCAGAAGGGTTCTTCGTATTTGTATGATCTTGGTTAGCAGGTGAGCATGGCTTCTTTTGGAGATCTACAATGGTGAGTAAGGTCTAGTGATTTGCAGGTAGCAGCAGAGAGCAGGAGATCTACTCTGAATATGGTGGTGTACTTGGTGTACTAGCAGCGTTGTTACTGACTAGTGGAGGTGAACATCAATTATGTATTGGAGTTGATTGTTGGGATCGAGAGAGAGAGGGAAGAAGGTCTTGAGGTGTGGCGAGCCTTTGAGGTGGAAGAAGAAGTGGCATCTTCTTTATTGTATATTCTTCTGAGTGATTATTAATACAATTGTGTATTGTCTCTCATATTCCTATGTTGTTTCATATTTCTAGTTACTTATTGATTCTCGTTAAATTTTGTGTTTAGTTGCTAATACAAGAAGTAATCATATGTGCTCTATTGGTGGAGCAAGATCTTGACAAGTGGTATCAGAGCCTGGTTGTAGGTTCAAGAGCTGATACCATCAAGTGGTATCAAAGCTTTTGGTTGGGTTGACTAATAGGTGGTTCAGATCTAGTAGTGTTGTTGATTACAGGTCACTTTCAGGGGTTTCAGATTGAGTGGGAGTATAGTAATGGCAAAAAAAAGTAAGCTACGAATGGAGAAACTGAATATCATGAATGGTCTGATTGATGGAAAGAAAGAGCAGGGAAAAGAAGATTGTTGGTTGGTAGAAGATCAGCGTGTAGAAGCAGATGTTGTAGGTAATCTTGCACAGGTTGCTCTGGATAAAGTAGAATCTTTGATTACAGATTCTTTTGCCTCTTTCCATGCAGCACGAAATAGAGCATCTTTTCATGGGTATGTCTTTGGAGACTTTGGAGAGATTTATTTAGGCGTTGGAGAACCTTGTCAGATTATTGATGAAGGGGAAGTGAAGCTGAAATTGCAGACGGATAACACGCAGGTGTTGAAGGAAGTCATGCAGGTACCAGTCTTGGAGATGAGTCTGATTTCTTTAAGAAAGTTGGGTGATGGGAGATGCACTGTAACTCTCACAGCGGATATCCTTGAATTAGATGGTGGTAAGAAAGTAGGTATCCTTTATCTATCTACTTATATTGCTGATTCACCTTCTGTTGTAGAGATGTGGCTTTGTAGGCTTGGTCACATATGTAAGAGGGGAATGCATGTTCTTAAGTGAAAAATAAATGTTTTTGATAAACTTAAGAACTGGAAAGCCTTGGTGTTCATGGAGGAGATGATGGACAGAGATCAACGGAGTGGACTGAATTATTTTGAGTAGGGCTATGTTTATTTGAACAAGGTTTTGATCCATGGAGAGCTCACGGGTAAAAAGTTATCACTCATAGGTGAACACAGGTACCAGCATCGATTAGACAATAACCGACATCGGCAACAGGAAGACCAACGTCGGTCATGCAAGAACTGACGTCGATAGAAGGGATACCGGCGTCAGCCAGGGAAATGACGTCGGTAGTCAGGGTCAATGCAGGGAACTAACATCGGTCAGTTGCAGACTGGGAGATGGCCGAGATCGGTCACTGGAATGGATGGTGGGCAGACAACAAGCTATCAACAAGTCTCAAACGCTCATATGGAGGTCAAAAAGGGTAAGTGAACCTCATATTCATTGTTCACCTTCTTTATATTGCTTATTGATGGTCAAGAACCAGGAAGACGTGAAGAGGCAATGCAGGTAGAATCCAAATACAGTGGGAGATTGGCATGGATGAGGAGTGTGAGTCCTTGGAGAAGAACCAAACAGGTATTTGTTGGTGGAGTTGTCAGCTGGAAGTAAGCACTGAGAGATGGAAGGCCAAGGTATATGGTCTTGAGGAAGCTACAGGACAGTGGTATAGGGCTGACAGGTGGTACCAGGTGGATGACAAAGCAGAGCTTGTGTCAATGTCAGTATAACCATTGTGTTTATCTTACCAGGTGGATGATGGTCGCAACATTATCTTGTTACTGTATGTGGAGGATGAGCTTGAAGCAGGTTTGTACATACAGGGTTTTGCTGAGCTAAAGGTAAGGTTAGTTCAGAGGTATGTCATGGAGAATTTGGAGTAGCAAAATTCTTTGGCATAAGAGACATGGAGATTTTATCTCCAGTGGGAGCTAGTGTGAAGACGGTGTTGGCGGGGTTCATGATGCAAGATGCAGAATCAGAAAGCACACCAAGGGATAGACAGTTCAAGCTTAGCTTAGAACAGGGTTTGAAATCACATGAGGTCTAGCGTAGACCTGAGTTTTCCCAAGCAATGGGGGTTGTCAGAAAGTATGGAGCCAATTTGGGGAAGGAGTACTGGAGGGCAGTTCAGTGGATTCTTAGGTATCTAAGAGGGACTAGCAGCATGGATTCTTGTTATGCAGGGTCAAGGTCTTCACTACATGGAGTTGTAGGTTCGGATATGGCAGGTTACTTGGATGACAGGTGTAGCATCATGGGATGTGTGGTGGTTGGTCTTCAGCATTGATCTTGAAGAGGGATACAAGCCAGGGAATAATTTAGACGGTGTACAGGTATAGGTATAGGTGCAACTGTTTATCTCCATGTGGGAGATTGTTAGGTTGTGGAGCTAAAAGCTTCACCAGGATGCAAACAAGAGGAGTTACGGAGGTTGCGAAGAGTTGCAGGGCAACTGATGTCGGTATGATCAACTGACGTCGGTCAGATAGCAGTGAAGAAGCAATCGATGTCGGTTACTAGTCGGCTGACATCGGTCAAGGAGGTGCCGACGTCAGCAGCCTGTGCGTGAACATGCAGTTTGCATGTTGATTTCAGAGAGTCTATTTTTGGACTGTTAGTTTGCATGTTAAAGGCTAGTCATAGTCTTGAGTTGCGTGTCTAATTATTGTAATTAAGATAGTCTAATTATTGTAAGCATGAGATCTATATATGGACTCATGGGATGTATTGTAAATTAGTGTGCTAGAGAGTAAGAGAGTTAAATAAGCTCCTTCTGAGAGAAGAGAGCAATGGTGTGTTCCTCTTAGTGCCACAGTACCAAGAGTGGGTGCTGGTTTGGAGAATCAGAAGGGTTCTTCGTATTTGTATGATCTTGGTCAGCAGGTGAGCATGGCTTCTTTTGGAGATCTACAATGGTGAGTAAGGTCTAGTGATTTGCAGGTAGCAGCAGAGAGCAGGAGATCTACTTGGAGTACGGTGGTGTACTTGGTGTACTGGCAGCATTGTTACTGACTGGTGGAGGCGAACATCAATTCTGTATTGGAGTTGATTGTTGGGACCGAGAGAGAGAGGGAAGAAGGTCTTGAGGTGTGGCGAGCCTTTGAGGTGGAAGAAGAAGTGGCATCTTCTTTATTATATATTCTTCTGAGTGATTGTTAATACAATTGTGTATTGTCTCTCATATTCCCGTGTTGTTTCATATTTATAGTTACTTATTGATTCTGGTTAAATTCCGTGTTTAGTTGCTAATACAAGAAGTAATCATATGTGCTCTATTGGTGGAGCAAGATCCTGACATGAATCAAAGTGAATTATGTGATAAAATGGAGCAGGAATAACTTTCATCAACTTGTGTTGTAAATACTCAAAAAGGTGTGCAAGAGGTGTATGTATCAGCTCAAACAAAGGAAAAGAAGGAAGATGTTGAGTCAAAAGAGGATAGGAAGTCTAGAAAGATTCTAATCAAGAAGAATATCAGGAGGTTCAAAGAAGAAGTGGAGGACTAGGGGTCTCCTAGTTACACATTGTTATAAATATATATGAGTTAAGGTGTTTCTATATAAGATTCATCGAGGCATTAATCACACAAAGAAGCGAGTGGTGGCTTGTCAGGGTATGCGCTTTTGTCCTTGTCTATATTTGTTGAGCATATAAGCATTGAGGTAATTTGGTAAGAAAATGATTCATAGAAAGCATGAAATAGTTGGAGAGCTATGAAATATGAATTGGTAAATCATAAAGATCATAAGGTCTACAATTTTCTTTAAGAGTATATGGACATGAGATAGTGGTGTTTCTCATTGAACATGAATACTTTGTTGACTAAGATGTGATCCAATGGTTGCAAAGAGGAAATATGAATATTCTAAAAGAATCAAGATTGTGTATGATGGGGAATATCTCCCAAGGTTCTCAAGATGGTATTTTTTACTCTACAAGAGATGGAGAAGCTTTGTTTGTGTTCTCAGGTCACTCAGACCTATGTGTAACCCTGTTTTAAGGTTTGGAGAAGAATTACCATATCTTGAGTTTAAATCATTGGTAAGTGCTATAAATTTATGTTCTTATCCTATGAAATATGCCTTAAGTGTTTATAGAGACCTTGGGAAGAGAGACAACTATATAGATTTGTTGTAGAGAAGCTAGGAGATGTCTTAAAGACCTAATTAGGCCTAATTTGAGGTCTAGTTATGCTCAAAAAATGGAGATCATACAAAGGAACCTATCCTAAATTTTTTTGAAGAGAAAGTGTGTCTTAATGAGTTTTTAGAAAGGTCTTTAGTTTACTAAGATGATTTTTTATCTATTTTATGCAAGAGGATTTGTACTAAGATAGGGTTAATAGAAGCCAATTAGCCCATTGAAGACAAATAAGTGTTTTTTAATACAAAAAGAGTGCTCCAGATGAAATAAAGTTATAATACTTGTGAGAAAAGGTTCATGGATGTTTTCTGTGATTCTATTAGATCATATTCATGCCAATAAAAATATTGGATAGTATGATGATATGAACGAACGTTTGCATATAAGAGGTGACTATTTGTCTCCGTCATGACGGTGTTACTCAAGGTCTAAAGATTGGTCTGAAAGACTAATTTTATGCATTAGATAATATGAGTTTTGTGTTTTTAGATAGGCTTGAAGGTTCCATAGGATCATGTGTATACTTCATAGGTCATGTAAATTAACTCTACAGGTATTGAAGGTCAACTTGCATATATCTAGTTTTTGACAGTGTTTGATGTTAGAGGTTTCATGAAGTATGTTGATTATCAGTGGTAACTCATGTATGGATGAAGATGTCTTCAATCAAGTTATATTAATATTATGAAAGATGTTCATGTATTTATGGTGAAGCATAAACATAGAGGTAACATTTACTTATGATGCTCTGAGGTCTCTTCATATGATGATGGCCTAGTAAGGGCAAGGGATAGTTCAAGAGTTCAGATCAAAGACAGAGATGCAGATAAACATGGTGATAGGGGGAGCTTGCTAGCTTTGTGAGTGGTCAAGTCTAAGGATCAAAAGTATACGTATGAGTGACCCTATAAGAATGTGTATGGTCCTTTTTCATTAATGTCAAAGGGGGAGAAAGATCAAAATGAAGGAGAATTTTAGATTAGGAGAGAAGAAATTCTGAGAATGGTTTGCCATCAATGACAAAGGGGGATATTGTTGAGTATGGTCATTGATGTCTTAGGTTTTCATTGATGTCAAGAAGATCATGAGGTACTAGTGCATTAATGATAAATAATTTGTGTTTGATAGATTGGAGAGTATATGACCATTTAGAGAGAAGAATGCATCATTATAACCTAGAAGGAACCATAACTTCCCAGCCTATCATGAAGGTATGATTAGTATAGTATGTTGGTGAATTTATTATGTGTAATGGAAAGTCAAAATCTGGTCAAAGGTTTCATGAATATGTTGTCTGATGTCCCAAGAAGATCCTCTGAAAGTTTTGTGCCTTGATGTGTTTCCTAGCTCAAGTTATGAACTTCCAAAGTTGGTTCTTTGTGTAATGACGTGATAGAAGATGTCAAATTTAAGATTTGGGAAATAACTATTATAGTTCAAAAATCTAGCTGTTAGAGTTCAAATTTACTGTGTGTGTGCATTGGACTTGAGAGCAAACAAATGATTGTATAAGGTAGGATATTGGTCAAATCAAGTTGGAGTAAAAATAAAAGTTGAATTAGACTCCATGAAGATCATCCTCCAGGTGGTAGTTTGTATCAAAAGTCTGTATAAGTGCATTTATTACTGATGAAAGTTGACTATTCTTTGAGAATATTAAATAGGGGTATCTTGGTAAGTCATGTAGTGTTTTTTATCAATCAAGGAGGTTGTTAAAAGTGATTGGTAATGTTATTAATGTCTTTTTTCTACTATAGATCAATTATATATGAGAAAATTTATCTTAGATATGAATTTCAAGCTCAAATTTTTAAAAATAGAGGTATGAGGGTTTTAAGTTATTTTGTGACTGCAAAACCTAGGTGTGCTTTCATGAAGCAAATGACTCTATCATGACCTATGGAGTTCACATGTGATAGAGGGATCTAATATAAATTTTTATTCAGTAGATATCATGCTTGAAATATATGTTGAAGCTCAAGGCCTGGAGATGATCTAAAGAGTAAGTTGACATGTATGTGCTATGTAAGTATTCACATAAGATCTGAAGGTGATCATGTTATTGTAAGAATCACATTAATTAATAAAATAATTATGATTGAGGTTTGTTTAAGGTATCTTAAGGACCTTTTGGATATATTAGGAGGATTAGAAAGTACTATCTCATATGTTAAAAGTCAAATGTTCTTGACTGTGCATTAGCAGTATTTGACCATTGTATGTTGCTTCAGGAGATTGGTCTAAGAGACCAATATTGCTTAGTATTAAGAAGAAGGTTGAGTTTTTGGTTGATATATATATACCTATGGATAATTTTAATGCATTAATATTCATGGATAGTGCCCACATAGGTGTTAGAAGTTCAAGTCTTCATGACTGGGTTTTGGTGTATGCTAGTAGTTCTGAGTGAGTTTGAGACCTTATGCTTGAGTTGTGATGTCTAATGCATATGATGATGTTTTTGAGGTCATGTAGGTTATTTAAATGTTATTGGTTCATCATATTTAATCTATTTCAATATGTTTATGACTTAAGAGTTCAAGGTCATTTTTTGTGTGTGCAAAAACCTAGTATGACTGTACATTAACCGAGAAGGTGCCTTATAGTAGTTTGAGCCATGATGGATTGTGATGATTGAATGAAAGTTGTTTGATTATATGAGGAGTATATTGATTTTTTAATGCCTATCTTAGGTGGTCTTGTTATCCCAAGAAGTCAGTGTTGAGTGAGAAGGAGTGGATCTATTTGAATTAGGTCTCCATGGGACCTATTGCTAGTATGAGGCCTAATGAAGCATTTATAAGGTGAGTGAATGAGTTGTGACTTAAAAAAATTTAAAAGGTATGGAGGACCTATTAAATCATTATTTTTGAAAGGGTTCATGTGCTTATAGAGGGATATAGTGTTGTAAATAAATAAAGTGTAACGTGTTGTTAAGGAAGGGCTAATGCTTTAGGTTTATCTTAGGCCTAAAGAGTTGGTTTGAGCCATTTGAAGTATGGTCGACCTAGAGAGTGGTTTTTACTTGTATGTAATGTGTCCTAATTTATATTTTACTAATGATCCAAGTATGTATAGTGTTTATGGCTGACTATGATATGTTCAATAAAAGTCATGTATAAGAAGAAGGTGTAATTGGCCTATTTGGGCTAGTTAATATATTTAAGATTTGAGGTGAAGGAGAAATAAGATAAGTGGCGAGAGTTCATCAAGACCATAATAAAATATTGATAAATATGAGGTAAAGGACTAAATATGTTTTTGTAGGTGTTGAGCAAGTGAATTGCACTAATGACAGGCTTTTAGGCCTATTTGTCTAGACATATTCATGAGAAGGATTTATTTGTATATCAAGATAAAAGAGCAGAGTCAAAGGTTAAGGATGTCCATCTAGCCATGCCATGTGTTCATGAGATGATGAGACATCATCAAAAGGTCTACAAGTAGGTTTGTATCTGAGTTTCTATTGAGAAAGGCATATTGTGAGAGGTATGTCTAAGAGAACTTAATATTGAAGACATGAGCAAAAGAAGGGAATTAAGTAGTGACATATGAGAGTTTCATGAGCTTATCATAGATGATCAATGATGTGTTATTGATGTGTTTTAGGTCTAAAGATGCTAGTGAGGTTTGATATCATGTTATGTTGATCCATGTTGGAGATTATGAGGGCTAGTTGAGTGAAGAAGAAGAAGGGAAGTTGTGTGCTTATGTGAGAGGAAAATTTGAGTGTGAAAGATTGCAAGGTATCCATTATCAGTTATACAAGAAAACAAGATCAAGGTGGAAGAAGATTACTTAGCTAAGTGGGTGCTTGGTCAAGAGGTGGCTAAGTTGGTGCTTGGTTACCTAGGGGGATGTATCCTCCTTGTAAGTGGGTGCTTGCTAAAAGCCTAGTTGGTGATAGATAAATTCAAGGATTTTATGATCCTTATTGGGTTGGTGCTCAACTAAACTTGATTCATTGTTGATAGGAAAAGTAGTCCAAGCTTTATATTACTGGGTTTTATTATCCATAAGGGTTTCCCAACTATATGATGTGTTGATATGTTTCAATCTCTCTTTATGAATATTCTCATTTCTATAATTGCTAAGACTAGTTGATATTGCTTGATTGTTGAGTTGCTTTGATGAATGACTAATGGAGTAAAAGTTAAAGTATATAAGGACATTGATTCAACCCTCCTCTCAGTGGCTATTCTTCCAACATTCTCCTTTAGAATTTGAACTCAGACTTGGTCAACACATTTGATACAACCTTTCACACCTTTGACAATGCTCGCATGAACTCTAGCACATTAAAAAATGAACTCGACCCCTCATTAGGCCACACTAGGTCTCTTTCCATATTAGGCCTTGAATTGATAGTCATACTTAGAACTTGAACACACCTTGAAACCTCTTTCACTAATCTCAATACCACATCCTCTTATCGTACAAACTCATACCATGCTCACACACTACCAATCTTCTTATCACAAGTCTCATACTTCTAACCTCATCAGGTTACCAAGCCTATGCCTTCTCACTAGGTCTTTTCATGCACATGGCTTAGGAACTCAGCCTCAGCAATAATGAAGACAACTTATAATGACATCAATGACACTTTCATGAAATCAATTACAAATCCATACATACCTTAGAACACATTCTCAACAAGAGTTATGTCATTTGTGTCTAAAAATGTACCAAATATATTTTCTCATAGAGTAGTTACTATTTTCAAAGACTTCATCCATGAATTCCTTGAAGTATATCTAGATGATTAGGTAGCCTTCTCTTTGCTAAAATAACATATCTCATAGCTGTGATTGGTTATCAAATGACCATGTAATGCAAATGGATATAAATCTAAATAAATGTTTGTTCTTTATACCATTTGGAGTACTCTTAGGACGTGTGGTGCACAATGATGGCATTTTGGTGGATCAAGTAAAATTTACAATCATAATTGGCCTCAAATCTATAGTTTATCCATGAGAAGTATGCTCTTTCCTTGGACAAACAAGATACTATAGGAAGTTTATTTGAGGATATGCAGATATTTCAGCTCCCATGGAGAAATTATTATAGGAGGATCACCGGTTTGAATGTCAAACAACATTTGACAAGCTAAAATAATTGTTGGTAACAACCCATGTACTACCTTTTCCAGATTAGAGAAAAACATTCCATGTTAATGTTGATGCTTTGATAAAAACAATTGGTGCCATTCTCAGAAATTCAGGAGAAGGTATTTTGGATCACCCAATATGTTTTGCAAGCCGTAAAATCTCTAATGTTGAGATAAGCTATACAATAGTGATATGAGAAGTACTCACTATGTTATTCACATTACAAATATTTTGCCATTATTTTTTGGCTACTCCATTCACTATTGGGTTGAATTTTTTTTGGGTGGCTAATGCTTTTTCAAAATACCATTTGAGGAGAAGAGACAAATAAATTTCATGAAGAGTTCCTTGATAGAGTGATGGCCATTCCATAATAGATGGATAAATTGCAACATTTTCTTAACATGGAATGTTACCACAACATTTTTTTAGAGGAAGAAAAAGAAATTGGTCACTCGTCCTTTGCCTTTCATGATTATGATTTGCCTAAGCCATACCACCATTGATGATTTAAAATTAACAAGAAATAAGGGCCAATGGGCATAAGGTAGTGTAATACTTTCATTATCAAAAGAGTGTGATAGTGTAGATAAAGTCTAACTAGGTTTTTTTGAGTGATGCTTAAGAATAATTAAAAGCGTAGTTTGGAAAATACAAAGTGAAATATGTTATTTATATATTTGGAAAGGTGTGGGATGCATTAGAAATGTGAGAGAAGCACTGTCAATCATTCAAGGCCGAGAGCAGGATAAGAAGAAAAAAAAAGTGGAAGTTCAAAAAACTATATAAGGTAAAATAAGATGGTGCAAATGTTAAGAATGTAAGTATTAGAGGAGTAAATGTAAAAAAATAAAATGCGTAGATGGTCACACTAACCATAAATAGGGAAAGTAAAAGGTCACATCATCAAAAAGTAATAATAAAAAATCAAACAAGTGACATGTAAAAAAAGAATGATGGGACTACTTAGATGGCCTATATCGAGATGGATGCATTAAAAAATATTTGAATCAAATGCTAACATTTTTGAAATGAATGAATTAATGACATATTTTAATAATGTACACAAGGAAGAGTATGTTATG
This sequence comes from Torreya grandis, assembly GCA_037957365.1. Taxonomy (NCBI): domain Eukaryota; kingdom Viridiplantae; phylum Streptophyta; class Pinopsida; order Cupressales; family Taxaceae; genus Torreya; species Torreya grandis. Next base: position 777,268 of record JARHVA010001327.1, read on the forward strand.
GAAATAAGAGTAGTAATATGAGTGATCCATACTAACAACCACTTGACACAAGGGATGCTTTATTAATCTTGTGAAATGTCCATTCCTTTTTTGATGTTGGATATTTTATTATGACTCTTGATAAGAAAAATTACTATTTTTCTACCTTCTCATGCTTAAAAAAGATAGGTAGGTTGACCACACCAACAATCTATATACACCTAATATTTTTCATTTATCAATTTACTGACATTTTCTGTTGCAAGGGCTTATTAGTGCATCAATCTCCCTAAGTGTATGCCTTAAAAGGTGCACTGAGGTTGGGTTATGTTACTTCATGAGATATGTTTGAATATTATTTTATCATACATTTATTTCTATCATTCTGACCTCCTTTGAGTCTCTTTTTATATTACCTCTCTATCTACTTTTCGTTCAGTATTGCTAGACACCCTATATTCCTACTATATTGACCAAGCCAATACAAATTTTTTCATACTTGTCTCTCCTTATACTATATCAACCTAGATGATAACATTATAAGTTTGTATTGTTTCATTTATAATGTATCATTTTGGCCAATACTGTATTGTGCCAGTCGACATCTTTCTAACTGTATCCCTGGTCGATACCATTGGCTTAAAGCTCAGGGTTAATTTTGAGTATTAGAGTTGTGTATATATGGGTCATATTTCATTCATAAACCATATAAAACACTCATATACACTCATTTAAATATAATCTATACTCTTAAAAAGTAAAAGGAAGAGTTGGAGGTTTATAGTCTTATCTTGCAGGTCTACTAGTCTTCCTTATGGTGTTTGAAATTTAATAGGAGTTGTGATGAGGTGTATAGTCTTTGTAGTCCCCAAATAAGGACATATATGTCTTCTTATTTCATTTGAGGTATTCAACCTATAACATATCAAAGTGCCACTTTAGCTAAATGGGGAGATTGAGACATTGATGAGTCCACCCAAAGGTAGGTATATCTATCCATACTCTCTTTTCTTTATTTACTTAGTAGATTATATATGTTTTGATTATTGTTATATTAGATGTGTTTTATATCATTGATCATGCTCCACCTTATAATAAATAATATGGTATAGTTACAGGGTTACTTAGGCTTTCCAATTATCACCTTAGATTGTATAGACTTAACATTAGTTGTCTATTACACCATTTATATTCTTGTTATTTTAGTAATTTTAGCTATCTTGGATATAGTCACCCTTTTTTAGTAGTTTCTTGAATTTAGTTTATTTAATTATATCCTTGATACAACCCTTTTAAATCATTGTTACAATCACTTATCTATATTGAGCCCTAGTGAGAGTTGTACCCCATCACACATGCTTAGGATTTAGAACTCTTTACCCTTGAAATTTGAGTGTAGATTACCTTATGCTAGGTATATGGTAATTATAAGTCCTTACCTAATATTTAAAATATGCACATGATCTATTTTTATGACCTTATTTGTATCACAGTCTATTGAGATAGAGGATTGTTATAAGTCATCCTAGTCGTGAATACATTCTGGTGAACCTGATGTGAATCATATCCCACCCCTAGTTGGATTATCTTCAAGTTTCTATTTATTCTCACTTTGGATTCATCATCATAATACATTATGGTGAACCTGACATTAATCCTATATTAACACTGGTTGGATTATCTTCATAATTCCATATCTGTTAGGGTGTGGAGCTAAAAGCTTCAACTGTTGCAGACACGAAGAAACAAGAGGTTGCTGAAGATCTAGAAGTACCAGTGTCAGCAGCATGACCGACATCGATCATTACCAGTGCAAAAGACAACTGGCGTCGGCAGGGAGTCGGTCGACGTTGGCAGCACCAGGCAAGTAGGGACCGGCATCAGTCGCCTGTGTGTTCCAGAACTGCTGTTGACGAACAGTCAGTTAAGTGAAGCGAGTGTTTGCATGTTAAATGACTAATTATAGTCACGAGCTGCATGTCTAATTATTGTAGTTAGAGTTCTATTTTTGTAACCATGGGATTCTATTTAAAGACCCATGAGGCATGTATTGTAAATTAAGCAAGCAAGTAAATCATTGATGTATTGAAGCAAGGTCAAGGAGATCTACAGGTGTAAGGTCAAGGAGATCAGTTGAAGTATTCAAGGAGGGATAACAACTCAGGCTGTTAGTTTGTTGTGTTGAGCAAGAGAGAGAGGGAAGAAGGTCCTGAGGTGTGGCAAGCCTTTGAGGTGGAGGAAGAAGTGGCATCTTCCTTATTGTATTTTCTTCTAGTAATATTTAATACAAGAGTGTGTATTGTCTCTCAAATTCTTTGCTGTCTCAAGTTTCTAGTTACTTAATCATTCTGGTATAATTCCATGTTTAATTGCTTATAAGAAGGTAATCAATTGTGCTTCCGTTGGATAAGGGGTTCCTAACAATATCTTGGTTCTTATATCTTTCAATAAGAAAAACAACTCTTGTCAAATTTTTCTTATTTACACTTCTTATTTTTTCCATCCTTTTTCAATCATGTCATCCCCTAGAGTTTCATACTATGATTAAAATAACACAGTCAAAGATATAGATTGTAACATCACATATATCATTACTATGTAAGTAAACCTATAAATCATTACTTCCCTTAGATCTTGATGTTCATAGCATGGTTGAAGATCCCATAAATAATCTTCCTATTTCTATCATGGCCAAAGTTATCTTAGTTTACATTCCTGATCTCAAACTAATTACTGAATCACATAACATAAATACTATGCCATTAATAAGAATAATAAGCATTCACCCATTTATCACAAAAAAATGCAATATGGTTGAAATCAATCCCTAAGAGATCCTAATCAACTTATCAAATTTATTGAAAACAACATCATTTATATCCCAAACATGAATGGGGGTCTAAGTCAAATTAATCCCTCTACTACATTAGTTAGGGTAACCAACAAGGGTCCACCTGATAACATCAATGTTTGGAATCCTCAACCTAATTCCAATCAACATATTATTAATTCTAATCAAAATACTCTTTTTGATAGTTCCCAAGTCCTTGCACAAGTGGTTTAATATATGACCCTTATGCAAGATTCTAATAACAATCAAATGCTCCAAATGCAAAACTACAATTTTCAAATGGATAATCAAGTTCCTCAAGTTGTGGTGAATAAACCAAGTGAAAATTACACCTCTCCTCTTAGGTATGCCAATGGAAATATTATTCTCCAACCTCCAATCTGAAACAAATAGCTTCAAAATATTCAAAATGAATATATATATCTCTTCATTATGTCTATGGATATTTGAATCATTTCTCCAAACATCACATATGACGTGACTAGTGATCCTACCTTACATCTTAAATCATTTAAAAACCTCTACTAGGAATAGATTAGACCTAACACCTATGCAAATACCAAGATTATATCCAAAACCTTTAGTGGAGATGCGTAAAATGGTACAATTAACTTCCAATTCACTTACTTATATAACTATAAGACTTAGTCAATGCTCTAGTTAAAGAATATCAATACAACAAACTTCTTGAGAATATGCATAACAACTTCATTAATGCTAAGCAATTACCCAAATCTTGTGCCCATAATTTCATCAAATGATGGAAATATTTATCACATAAAGCAAACCATATCATGAGTGATGTAAATATCTTTATTACAGCTTTAAAGTCCCCTCTTCAATACAAAGTTTCAATGTTCTCCCATAAGACTTTAGAAGAGGACTTCAATCAAACAAAAAGATAAAACTTCTTTATGAACCGAATTGAACCATCTCAAAATGCTATTAAGGAATAGTTATCAACATCAACCAATACAATTAACACTAATACATCTCAAAAATAGCTTCTCCAAAAATTTCAAGTGGGAGCTCCTACTCCAAATAATAGAAAAAACTATCAGTTAAGTGATAAAGTGAAAACTATCAAGTGTATACACGATCAATAACACCCAATAATAAAATTAAGAGGGGAAGATAAGTATAAAGAGGATAAGTTTACAAACACTCAAGAAGATCAAGTGGTATAAATTTTTAAAAAACCTCTCATAAAAGTCAAGTTTGCAAAATTTTAGGACATGCTTGGAATTCAGGAAGCTATAAAAAAGCGGGGATGCTAATGCATGACATCATATGCGAAATAATGTAACATTCATCCTATAAATATAGTTAGATGAGTCAAGTGGGGATACTACGGTATCTCATGCTAGATGTCTAAGTTTCTAGTTATTGATCATGATACACTATTAATGCCTGACAATTTATCTATTTCCTCTTGTCTGGTTTAGGGGGGATCTTATCAAGGTAAATGCTACTTATCATATGAACCTAGATACCACTAAGTATGATCATATTTTTATAATGTTTGGAAACCTAAAAATCTCTAGGTATCAAAAACATGGAGTATTCTCGAGCTTAGCAACCACTAAGTATTAACGACTTGGTGTATCCTCAAGAACCTAGTGACTGCTAGGTAACAATCACTTGGATAATTCTTAAGAACCCAATGAGCACTAGGTATTAATAGTTTGTAGTATTATTAATAACCTAGATATTGCTAAGTATCTATCTTACCCTATTTTTAATAAAGAAAACGAATCATTGTAAGATTACAAGTGTAAAAATAGAGTATATCAACTTGCTAAATATGTACAATGATCAACAATTTTAATTTTGAATTCTTTTTAAATATGGAAAACTATTGTTTTTGGAAAACACTAAGAAGAAATATACTTAGTTCACATGCATATTGTTTTTGACTGTTCTCAATGTATGATAGTGAAAATCAATAAAAGAGGTGACTGTGCATGCTCATAATAAAGAAAAAGATCAAAAATTATTCTTAGACATGACTATTATAAGTGGATGGTAGTGTAAGAAACTCTTATCTATTGATTGTGAACTTATCCCAATTGAATGTGACAACTGATATTAAAGGATAAAATAAACATGATTTTGACAATGACAGATCAAAGACAAGATCATAAGATATATCTAAATATGATCATCATAATTGGGAAATAATGCAAAACTCTTTAATCCATTGACTGAGGAATTATCTTAGTTGACTGTGATGAAAAACTAATTATTGTGCCTTCTACACCTATGTATGTTGAGCAATCTGAGATACCACAATTTAGATTGTGAAGCAAAAAAATTGTTGTGTTGATTCTATTGTATTTAAAACCTTAAGGGCACTTTGATAAATTTCAAACACGCAAAAAATATAAAGGTATAATATGATGAATTGACGTTAATTACCACCTTGATGATTGAACACTGCCTGCATATCCAATAATCCAAGGAGGTAAATCAAACCCACGTAGTTTTCCGACATAGAATGAATCTATGATTGTGCTCCTTGATTATATGTATATAGCTAGAAAAATGACCTTGATACTTGATGATGATATCTATTTACTTACTTTAAGGTGTGTTAGACTTGGATTATGTCCTCTCTTTGTGAATGATCTTGAATTTGGAAAGAACAGGGCAAATTTTCTCAATGTGAAATAGTGTGGAAGCTTGATCCAAGTAAATAAAAATAGAGGATAATGAATGAACTTTGATGTGTATTTATAGGTGAAACTTTTAATAATTTCCTTTATCCAACCATGTGAAACATGTGGGAAGACCCAAAATAATGATTTTAGTTTCAAAACCTAACTATTTTGGTGTGGGATGCGGCCAACCAAGGTGGATAGGAGTGCAATGGTGCTCTTGTCCTCCCAAGGTAGACTTGTCCTAAAAGATCAAGGATAACTATCCTTATTAGGGGACAACTTGATGATGATGTTGAGCAATTTGAGAATTTAACATTGAAATTTCTATGTATTAGTGATGACAAACAAAGGGTTGGGACCACATATAGATAAATGGCTCAGAGGAATGTCTAATAAGAGTCATGTATTCATATGCAAGTAATGTGGTTTAGGATGTGTCAATAATTATAATTATTTAGTATGTGTGACCAAATTTATGTGTTTATAATGTCTGTGACTTGGATCATTCTTGATAACTAGGTTTTTGTGATTTGGAACATTCTTGAAAACCTAACAAACACTAGGTATCTGTGACTAAGAGGCTTTTTTGGAACCTAGCATTTGCTAGGTATCTATGACTTGGAGCATTCTTGGGAACATAATAAACTATTGATATATTTAACTTGGAACATTATTGGGGTCCTAGCAACCACTAGGTATCTATGACTTGGAGCATTCTTGGGATTCTAGTGATCACTAGATATATGTGACTTGGAGCATACTTGGGAACCTAGTGATTGCTAGGTATATGTGACTTGGTTTATTCTTGGGATCCTAGTGTCCGCAAGGTATCTTTATATAATCCCATTTAATACTTACATGGTTGACATCTATGGATAATTTTAGGATTCCATAGGTTGAAGAAGGCTATTTAAACTATTGTGTGAATCGATATTGAAGTATGAAAAATTGAACAATTCTATCATTCATATTATCTAAGGTTTCTGTTGACATTACCTTTATCTACTTAGTTATTAATCTATAAATGTTATTTTAATATATTAAACATTTATAATACTTTTACTATGGATCTTTATTAATAAATTTGCTACTTTGTCTAGCCTCACCTCCTCAAACAAGGTGGCTATGTTTTCTACATAAACAATCAATAACACTCAAGAAATTTTTTAAGAGGGGAAGATAAATATGAATAAATATAAGTATAAAGAGAGTAATCTTACAAACATTTGAGAACAATATTATTCACAGGTTGTCTACCAACATGAGGTCAGTGGTTTGAAACTTGAGCTTCGGGGGGTATCTCTTATTTTGAGCCAAGTTTAAGGAAGAGAAGCCAGATATAGGGATAATATATATCTCTAGTGGGACTCTTTAGGTAAAATGCCATTTAAAAAAGGTAGATGAATAGAATCAAAATCATAAATGATAGTGAGATAATGATGGTGACATTGCCAATTCCACTATTGAACCAAACCATAATAGAACAAGAAGGAAAAAATATAATAATATGGTGTAAGTAAATAACAATGAAACATAGTACAAAGTGAACATGTAAGGTTTCAAAATTTCAATTAATGAAAATGGTTGATTGTATATACCCATCCATCAAGCCATAAAATCACGAGATGATGTAAAGAATTGGAATTACATTCGTCAATCTCTTAGAGGATGAAAAAAATAACTCGATATAAAATAAAATAGGTAGATGATCTTTTAGGGCAGCACAATTTAATTCATAGCTACAAACATACTTTTCATTATTTTGATAGGAATTGGATGATTGGATTGCATTAAATAATGACCTCAAAACCATTTACCTAGGATACAAAATTAAATTCAATACGCCAATCTATGTACCTCCAATCCAAATTCTCTAGTAGCTGCGAGTGAAACATTATACAACTACTCAAAATATCTATTGACATAATAACCAACCTCATAGTTAGCCAAACCAGATAAGTCAATATTGTTAGTGTAGGTATTTATTTGCATTGTATTTTGTTATTTAGATTATTCCTACACACATGGATTATTCCTATACTTGATTTAGCTTGCTTAGGTGTACTTAGACATAGGTAGTTACTCTTATTCATTATCATTGGCTAGTTGATATTAATATTTGATTGGTCTTTTTAGACTTAGGAGTTACATACCTATTCTAGGCGTTTTTGATCATTCATGGAAGAGTTACACATTACTCTCCTATTTTTACATCTCTTTATGAGGTATTCTACATAGAGTGTGTTGGATGATTTGTCTTATTTTTGTGCAATATTCTCATTTTTGTTTTTACTCACAGTAATGTCTATGCAATTGTTATGATCTTACTTATAAATATGTACATTTGATTTAACTAGATATCCTAGCCAATGCTCTGATATGGTATCAGAGCACCAATTTGGTTTTCACGATTGTTTGGTTTTGTATGCTCTTAATTGTTTAAAATCTCAAGAGTTTTTTTTTGTAAATTTAGGCATCTTGTGTCCTTCCATTTTGATTATCAAGAGTATACAAGGTTTGGATGTTGGATTTGATAGTAGCATTCATGAGGCAGGAATATAACATGCTGAGTCTACTCCCTTTATGCCTTGCCATCCTTCGCCATTATCCTACATTGTAGTTCTTCTCAAAATCAGTGTTTATCTTAGAAACCATTTAGATCTCATTCAACTACCCAAGGCTCTCTATGAGATGCTCCTTTTGGTCTAAAATGCCCATGGTATACATGGCTAGATGTTATAAGTCAAATAAAATCCATACAACAAAAGGATATTCTTGTGTACTACTTGGTTTAAGTCAGATTGCCATTTTACCATCTCTCTTTCCAGATTGCCTTCACTCACTGGTTACTTCTCTTGCATGTTGGCCATTGAGAGCCACCACGTGGGCTTGCCATACATCCTCTGTTAGTTGACTAAGCATGAAACCCTTCAATGGCACTTTAAGATCATAGAGGACAAACTAAGGGCATTTTTTACATCATTATAGATATGCTATTTGCATTTTGAAGCTCCTTTACACATGTTATAAGTTCCTCTCAAATTGTGTTGGTGTTTTCAAGCCTATTGATGGCATTTTAAGACAAACCTACTATTAAATCTTTCAAGATTCAAACATCGAGATATTACTAAAACCCTATGCCATTCTATGTGCCATCCTTGCCATGATCAGAGCTTCACTTAGGTTTGTTTTCCCTCTTGGAGGCACCTCTTTCAGGATTTTCTTTTCCATGATAAATTTCCTATACCTATTTTTGCCTTAAAAACTTAAAAAACTTAATTTATTAATTGTTATTTTTAATCAAATAACTATTTTTATGCTCTCAAAAGGAAGTGTTTTCATTGAAAAGCATATAAAGGTGTTTAGGTGAGTTGGTTTAGACTTTAGCTTGATTGAAGAGGTCAACGGTTCAATTTTGGTTCCAATTACTCATTTCAAGGTTATATTCTCTCTTTTTTTGTCAAAAGCATTTGAAAATGTTTGCCTTTTTTAAAAATTGACCCATTAATAGCGGAAAATTTAAAACCATTATAATTTTAGATAGGCAATTCATAATTGAATGCTATTTTTTTTTGAAAGTATTTATTTTTTCTTACTTGTTTTCCATTGGAATAGTTTGTTTTGTAAACATATTAAAATTATAAAGTGAAAAATATGGTGGGGGGTGTTGTGGTGTGTGTTCTTCTTTCACATTTAGTTATGAATTTGTTTTTTCTTGCATCATGAATTGCTGTTCATTTCTAATTCTTACTATATTCAACTATCAAGAATGGAAAACAATGTGGAATTTGATCTAAGAAAAAAAGGATTATATATGATAACTATGAATGAGGAAACTCAACCTATAGTAGATGCAAATAAAAATAAATGGTTTAACAGATGTGATCAAGCACATGGTTGTATTAGCTTGTCTATTTATTTTGACTCATATTTTCAAATTGAATTTGCTAAAACACCTAATGAACTATGGACCAGACTGGAAAAAAGTCTTTGGGAAACATGATGTGATGAGAGGTGATGAACTAGAGAATGAGCTCATCAATTTGATCCTAGACTAACTCTGACACACTGCATGATTTATTCAATAATTTTAAATCTCTGAGGTTATAGTTAAAATAATGTGGTATAGATAAGAAAGATGATCAACTTATTCTATCAATTCTCTCAAAATTGGGTCCATATTACTCTATGTTTATCTCTAATTTCCTTGCCACAAAAAATTCTTTTGAAACCACATGGAAGATACCTTATTTAGATGCCTTTGTTTCTAAATTGACTCATGAGGAAGATAAGTTGATACAGATGGGCACAATGAAGTCCTTAAAACCTCAATCCCTATTTGCTGGGAATGGGAAAGAGAAGACATCAAATAAAGAGAAGAACATAATAAAAAGGATTAACAAAAGGATCAAAAACCTCCCACCTCGAAATCAACCATGAGACCTCTTCTTTCAGTGTTATGCTTGAGAAAGAGAGGATCAAGTGTGGGTATTACACAAGTAAGCATGATGAAATCAAATGTTTGAAGAAATAAATTGATCACCTAATAATCCTTCTTGAGAAGAACAATATAAGTGTTCCTAAGTTTATCAAACCATATTCATCAAACCCAAAATCCTCTAAGGCAAATAATAATAGTAAAGAAAAGGAAAAATAAAAAGGTGAGAATAAAATGAAAGACATGGCTCTAGTTGCAGTTGTACCTTTGAATCATACAAGGGTCTTTAAATTTGGTGCATCACATCACATGGCTTCTTCACAAATTAAGTTCACTTCCTTGGAACCATGTGACATGTCTAATATTCATTTGGGTGACAACATTTATACATAATTTTTTAGGAGAGGATCTATTGAAGTGAGTGGAAGAACATTAAATAATGTTCTAAGTATTGCCTTAGTTTCAACTAATCTCCTATCAGTTTACTAGATTACTCACTTCGGTCGATGCATACGAGTTGAGTTCACTCTAGATTCAATGTATATCAAAGAGTTACATAGTGATACCTTATTAGTAGTGGGATTGGTTGATCATCATAATCAATTATATACTTTCTCACACTTTGAACCTAACTCTCCTAATTCTTCTTCATCAGACTCACCTGGACTTGATGACATTTTTGAGCTTGATCTCATAAATGATATTGAGGACTCTTTGTCTAGCAAAGATGAATACAATAGTGATAGGGACAACCTCCACCATTTCCTTGTCACCTTCCAGGTATTGAAGAGTTATTTATTGAGTCACCTACTTATATTTCACTTTAGATATTATAGGGAATAGGTACATTGATTTAGGACTCATTAGTAGTCTTCTACATAGTTACAAGGTATTCCACATTTCTTCTTTACCTCTGATTCAAATACATCATCGTTGCATGGAGTAGTTGGCCCATATAATATGCATGTGGATCATAGTTACTTATATAAGGACCACACCTTGGTTAGAGATATATCAGGCACTTGGTGGACACATTTACTATTTTAGGGTGATCCACTCTTCACTGCATTTACTACTACTCCAAAGTCAATTCAGAGTGCTCCCTTGTAGGATACAAGTTGGCTACTTGTAGTTGTAGTTTATAGTGGGGTTTTTAGCTATCTCTTTCATTTATTTTATTTTTTTTTGGGGGGGGGAAGTTTTATTTATTATGGGTTTTATCCTTTTCTCCACTTTATGTGAGTTGCTTTGTACATGGGTGCCTCATCAAGGCTTATTGTTGAGACTCATTTCTTCTACCCACCTAAGTTGTGCTGATAGAGGGGTGTTAGTATAGGTATTTATTTTCCTTATATATTTTTATTTAGATTATTCATAAACACATGGATTATTCCTACACTTGAGTTAGCTTGCTTAGGTATACTTAGGCATAAAGAGTTACTCTTGTTCATTATCATTGACTAGTGGATGTTACTCTTTGATTGGTAATTTTAGACTTAGGAGTTATAGGCCTATTCTAGGACTTTATGATCATTCATGGAAGAGTTACACATTACTCTCCTATTTGTACATATATTTGTGAGAAATTCTATATAGAGTGTGTTGGATGTTTCATTTTGTTTTTGTGTAATTTTCTCATTCTATTTTTTACTCACAACAATGTCAATGCAATTATTCTATTCTTACTTATAAATTGGTGTATTTTATTGAACTAGGGATCCTGGCTAATGCTTCGATAAATGTCACCTCCACCTCCACCATCGAAGTAAGCCTTTCCAAAAATTTTAAATTTTTTTGGCCATAAATTTTGAAGATCAATTTGTTTATGAGCAAGGCTAGATTGGTTGAAAATATGTAAATGGTGACCATATAACTACACTAGCTTGTTACAAACCTATAAGGGTGATAGTTTCGTATGCTAGTTGAAAACCCGTAAGGGTAACTAAGAAATATGTAGAGGATGAAATTTGTTAAATGACATACCCTAGAAAATATGAATAGAGTTTTAGAATTTAGTATTCATGGGGGTGAATATAGTCTCAATATCTAGTGGCATGTTTTGAATCATCCGTAAGTCCAAGGATATGTCTACAATGTAGTGTCATGGGATGAGACAATAATTTATTTCTATGAGAATTATAGGAGGACTTACTTACACATGGTTTTTCTAAATATTTGTGAGTATGATAAGATTTGGGGAATCAATTGAGATATTATGACAAGTAATCACTTCCTATGCTCTAACAAATATTGAAAATGACCCATTACAGGCAAGAGCCAAAGGTTAAAATACAAATTGTCGATCAACTTCACATATTTCATTTATTGAATTGGAAGCATACATATAATGGGACCTTATCCTATAAACTAGGAGGTTGCTCCAACTATCAATCACACAATAATCTCCCCACACCTAAATATGTGAGTTAGTTAGATAACTCACTATTCACATATAAATAAATACTAAAATCCCAAACTCCTAAAATATAAGTTGTTACATAACAACTTATTTAACACACAGTAAAAAATAATTACCATGGGAACTCTAAATTTCCAACAACAAAGATATTTGGTATGAATTTTAGATTTTTTTTTTTAATGTATGGATCATATGAATATGTATAATCAGATAAATGATATCTATGTATAAGAAAAAATATAGAATGAAATGATATTTTATGTAACAATTCCATAAGAAAGAAATGAAGTTGAAATAAATAGTTATAAATTAGAATAAAAAGGCTATAAACATTTTTAAGCTCTCATGGAAGAATACAATCTTCCCTAGCTTGAGGTCCTTTGCTTTATGAATATTTAAAAGAAGCTTTATTATATTTACCATTTATTTCATTGTTAAGTGCAGTCATCTTGTAATATTTCAATTTCATATAATATAGTATAAGTTCATAGTAAGTTACTTTATCTTATACTTTGTTTATTATATATATGCTTAATCCTTATGAACCCTAGTGTGAGAGCCTAGAAATACCATTTATGATGTAAAAATCCTAGACTAAAAACCTTAATAACTACTTGCAGAATATTTAGGGTTAAATGTTAACACTTTCCCTACCTTATATGATTGCATATGGACATCTTTTTTAAAATCAAAGCCTTGCTATGTTTCATATCCTTGAAAATATCTTGGATTACACATGATCTTCCTTAGCCAAAATTAGGAGTCAAAAGGGGGTTGGGAACAAGTTTGAGGAACGAGGTTGAGGAATTAGTTTTTATCCAATGTTGGGGTCTAGGGTTAGGCCCCATTTTACAAAATGAGGTTGGGATTGAGGCTTGATCAGGTTAGGGGAATGGGTTTGAGCCTAGTATTGGGAATGAGGTAGCTCAAAATGGGGTTGGGAAAGAGCCCAAGCCTAAGGATGGAAATAGGGTTATTTATCATGATTGGACCTAGGGTTTGGAAATGTGGTTAAGCTCTAGTTTTTGAACAAGATCAAAGAACAAGTTGGGGCCTAGGGTTGAGAACATGGCTGGGCTTAGGGTTTAGGAATGGGATTGGGCATAAGGTTGAGGCTTGGGTTTTGGGAATGAGGTTGGGAATAGGGATAGTCAATGAGGTTTATAATGGGTTTATTTTTTGATATTGGGATCCATGGTTTTCACTAAGGATAAGAATGAGGTTGGGCCCATGTTTGAGGTTTAGGGTTGGGAATGGGTTTGGGAAAGGGGTTTGGCCTAGGGTTGAGAACTTGGTTTGGGATAAAAGTTAGGAATGAGGTTAGATAATGGTGTTGGTGTGGGTTTTACTCACACAAAAGAACCTTATGAGGTAGCCTCTAAAATTTTAGGATTGGTGAAAATATTCATTCCAAGGTAGGAGTTGTAGGGTATTGGGTTTTGTAAATAACTTGGAAAAAATGTTGAGCAAAGTAGTTGTTTACCTCAGACGGTTTGGATATGACATGAGTGTAGACCTACTTGAAATGGATAGATAAATGGTGAATCTAACATAAGGTGGGAAAGATTAAAATAAAACTCAAAAATAAAGAAGGGTAGGGTAAAAAAAAGGTTTGTGAGTCAAAATCAAATGAAACCCTTCTAAACTGGATCTTGAACTATGGGTTGTACAAGTAGTTAGAGAATTAATGCTTACTATAAGTTACTGTTAGCACACAAACAATTAAAAAAAGTAGGATTCTAAGGAAATATAATATAGTAAACTTCAGTGTACATAATCAAAGTTTGTTGTGTTTGTAAGATTGTAATTGCACATCTACAAAGGGAGATTATGATTTTTAAACACAAATCATTCAAATTATCTATTGCATAATATGAATACATGTATCAAAATAACACTTCTACATAACCCAAATAATAAAAAAACATAATAATGGAACTTGTTCAATGCATCGCAAATTTAGAAAAGAACAAGATATACACATCAATATAATTGTGTAGAACAACCTATAAGATTTCTTATTTATCTCAATAGCCAAAATTTTTGTCCCTTTGAAATTGAGAGGATAAAAGTACATAAAAGCTTTGGGAGGGGTTTCCTCATCCTCCAAGCAAAGTCTAAATTCACATTTCCAATTTTATAACTCATGCACAACATGTATGTACAATATATAAAATAGATATCTAACCAAAACTACATAATTACAATATAAATACCTATATGCTCAAAATAGAGTGAATATCTAAGTCTTCATAACAATAAAATACATGGAAATATATATATTCATATTTAAAAATGGTGTCTTCTTGGCACCACCCAAAGAAGGAGACTGAAAGCTCATTGTGACAACTAAAATAGTAGGAGGCACTGCATGTGAAGAACTAGTAGCTATTGTTGTTGATGAAGTACCAGTAGGATAAGGAGGAACATATACCATTGGATGGAATGGAATTTGAGGCTGGATTATCAATGTTGGTGCTAGATGAGTAGTAGACACAGTCTTGGTAGCCTCTTCAATAGCCTTTAGTTTTTTGAATAATACATAAGCAACCTCAAATTATTTGTTAATAATGTAAAAAATGAGTATAGAAGGTTTAAATATATTATTGAATTCACCCATCAACCTTATATCTCAACTTTAAATCATTTGAATCCATCTCTAAGTGCCTCTACCTT
Organism: Torreya grandis; assembly: GCA_037957365.1. Lineage (NCBI taxonomy): Eukaryota > Viridiplantae > Streptophyta > Pinopsida > Cupressales > Taxaceae > Torreya > Torreya grandis. Next base: position 792,291 of record JARHVA010001327.1, read on the forward strand.
AGTCACATTATCCTTTGTAAAATTGATCAATTGTAGGATTTCTTCACTAGTTTTATATACAGTGCCCTCAAATTCTACTTTGAAATTATCACTAAACGCTTTGATAAGTGATTAAAAGTTGGGCCTATTTATCAAATTCCCTATGGAGGTTATCACACATGTTACCCTCATGTTCTTTAAGATCTCTATGGCCTCCTTTTCTTGGCCTATGATCTGGGTTACTAAAACTTTCATCTGAGTATGCCAATAAAAGGCACCGTCTGTATACACATAATATCTTTAACTTATTTTGATTGCTAAAACTTTGTATCTTGTATATACCTACCAAGTCTCAATCTCTCTAAGTGTATGCCTTGAGGGGTGCACCGATAAAGGGGTGGGTAGACCATCAATACTTCGTAAGATTGTTGTTCCTTTTTCCACTTACCATCCACACACTAGCCTCCTAAAACCATTGAACCCATGTTTATTATTCTTAGTTTTACCTATTCATATCACTTTCTATGTTTTATCCTTCCTTTCTTACCTTATCACCCTTTTGATCTATCAATTGTGCTAGGTCGACTAGGTCAACCTAGCACATTTTAAGGACTTTCTCTCTCTTTTGGTTTGTTGGCCTCTCAACTGACCTAGCACAAACCTAGTGAGTTAGACCCAAAAATGTGCTAGGTCGACCAGGTCGACCTAGCACAACCGATGTTTTCAAAATGATTTTAGGGTAAGATATTACTATATATACAAGGTCATTCCTTACCATTTCAAAAGAGTGAAGAGTTAAGCAAATAAGTGTGAATGAACATGTACCTATTGACCATTCTACTTAGGGAATAAAGCTTTAGGGTTCAATACTATATTTAGAGCTCTGATCTCATCTTGTGGATAAGTATTTTAGATGCTTGGATAGGTTGTGTATCCTAGAGCTGATTTATCTTAGTTATCCTTACATACCACAACAATATCTCGTGAAGCACCTTCACCAAGGGGAATATTGAGGCTCAGTGAGTTCATTTTCAAAAGTAAGTATTCCTAACTTTATTACTCCTTTGTAAGAGTAGATAGATAGTGCATTTGTACTCTTTTCTTCCTTGTATTAAGATTCCATATACATTGATGTGAGTATATATTTTCTATACATGTTTAGTTTATTTGTTTATTTGTTTTATTTCTAACCCCCACTTTGTGCCACAAGCTTTGGTGCACACTATATTAGATTTACTTTTCTTGTTATTAGATTAGTGAAATATTAAATCATAGGACTCTTTTAGGGTTGTGTGATTATGTTAGACTGTAGGCTTTGGAACTTTACCTCACATAATGTGTTGTGACAAGTGATCTCCTAACTAAGAGTAGTAGATCGTCACATTGGTCATCATCTTGTTTAATAATTGTATGCCTACCAATCAGAAGTGTAGGTGTGCTCTATCCCATCCAATATAGGATTGATTTATGGACATGATGCATTTTTGATTGCATATATTATGGTGAAACCAATGTGAAACTAACCCTTGTAAGATTTAATTCACTTATTTTATTTCTATTCACCATTATTTTTATCATATCTTTATTTTGCTATACCGACCTTGTCGACCTAGTTATTTATCTCTGTGCATAGGTTTGAAGGAACATGAAACTGGATCGATTAGCTCGACCCAATACACATTTTTAGAACTTGTAGACTTTTATTTAACCAACTAGATTAACTAGCTCAACCCAATATAAGTTTTACAAGTTTCTAGACTTCTAGTCCAACCTTATAGTTGACCTAGTATATTTTCAACACTTTTTTAACATGTTCCTGTATAGCTTGATCAACCAAATTGACCCAGTTTGTAGGTTTTTTCCAGTTTCCTCCAAAGTCTTAGATAAAAAATATTCTCATTTTCATCTCTAAACCATTCAAGTCAGTTTCTATTCCTTTGTATCTTTCTTTTTCTCTATACTTTCCTTTCAAGTGTGCAATCTTCAAAACTGTCTCTGGATAGTCAACTAGGTCGATCTTGTGGACCTAGTTTTGTGTTTTTTAAAATAACTAAGTTGACATGACTGACTTAATTCACTTTTAAACTTTGCTTCCATATTATAGGTTCGACCCTGTCGACCTTGTTCTGTATGATTATCCATATAATTTCTCAACTATATCTTGTTTCAAAGTTGGAATTAACCATAATGTTAATCACATCTTTCTTTTAAGTTATTTTCATTCTTAGAATAATTCACATAGTTTAATTATGGGATTTTCAATTAATCTCTTAGTTACACCATTTCTATTCTTTTGCACACATTGCCAAACCACATAAACAATAACAAACATTTAAACATTTGAATACCTAAGTCTACCTACTTGGATTTCATCACCAAGGGGGAAGCTGACTTGATGCTCTGGTTAAGTATAAAGTGTGGTTAATGGTATATTTATGCTAAGCACCTGTTACCCTTATTGCCGTGGTGTGAGAAGTGAGGAGTTAGACCCCAATACCAAGCCTGTATCATTACCAATACAAGCCCTTTAATCCTAAACTTACCTAAAAAAATCCTTTGATTATTATCTAGTACCTTGATTATAGCCAGTCTCCCTTCACACTTAAAATCATTCTTAATAATCTAATCAACATTCTAGGTTGTCCAAGTATCTAGCTTTACTTTCAAGTTGTTTTCTTGTTATTTGATCAATTTTATGTGCGAAAGCTTGTATTAGCCAATATTAGTCCAAGATTTTTCTTTGTGTGCATCAATTGGATTAACCAACATCAATTCAATTGAATATTTATTTCCCTTTTAGTAAATACTACTTTCTTACATTACTTGTAAATTATCTTGCTTTAAATCATAGCTTGTTATCAAGTTTCTTTTCTTCCCTGTTTGCTATATTAGGTCAACCCTATCGACCCTGTACCTTTCTCAACTGATGTACTCTATGCTAGGTCAACTTGGTCAACCATGTACTATTTACAACATCTTTTCCTCTTTATATCAGTCACTATTCACTGAACTGGGTCGATCTTGTGGACCCTATACAGTTTTATAGCCCCTATTTTTGCACTAGGTTGACCTAGTAGTATTTTCAATCACTTTTTGATTATTTTATTTCTCTTCTTGCTTCTCTTTCTTTCATCATGGAATTTCTATTTGGTGACAACACTATATTTTAGTTAATAGACATGATGGAATTCACCAATCCTAATAGGGTCTCCCATAGACAAAGTAGGGATATTTTCGTGAATGCTAGTAATGTTCATATTACAACCTGTATGATGAACTATGGGACCCCTCCTCATACCCCTTTGTAGAAAAACCCTCATCTTCTCATAGAAGATCATCTTGAGTTAGAGTATACTCTTGAAATTCTTTTCTTTATCATGGAATTCCCTCAACATAGAGGGAAGGATCCTTCCACCATCTATAACCTCATGATTAATCATCAAATTAAAGAACCTCATTCTCCTACTCCCACTTTCTCAACCAGATTTGGGGGTACTAATTTATTTGCTTCTCAACCTCTTCCTTCAATCTTGACTCCTTATTATGCTATGACATCTTCTTCTTTAACTTTTTGTATCTCCATGCTTAGTATCTCAACTAACATGATAGGTTCTACCTCTAGTGGGCCTCTCATAAGATCCACTATCCTTAATCCTTCCACTAGTTCATCGATTGCTACCCAAGGTAATCATTTTTCTAGTTATTCTTCCTCTCAACCATTTACTATTTCATCTTTTACTTCACAAGCAATTTCCACTAGTGCCTCAAATTCCCATAGTTCTTCCCAAACTCATATCAACACTAATAGTGGTACCTAAGCCACTAACACCAACAAAAACACCAATACTACTTGTTATAATAATACTAATCAAACTCATCAACTATTATTGTAAACTCTTAATCAAATGAACACATTCTAAGCTCATAATACTAATCAAATGATGCGAATGTGAAACCACTTTTTTAATCTTCAACCCAATCCTTAAGCAATGACTTGGGAAACACATAACCAAAGTGTTCCTCATCCTCTTTGTGATTCTCAAGGTAATCTCATTCCTCAACCTTTATTAGTCAACAAAGTCATCAAGCACTTAAAAAATAAACCTCTTACCACCCAAATTTTAACATTGACATTGGAGGTATAACACCTACAATTTCTTACAATGGATCAACCGATCCTACTCTTCACCTCAAGACATATGGAATTATTTACAAGGATTGGGTCAAGTTAAATACCTTTACTACTACCAAAATCTTAGCCAAAACCCTCATGAGTGATGACTTAAATTGGTATAATCAACTTAGAACACACTCTATCACTAGGTTGGAGGACTTAGTAAATGATTTAGTACATGAATTTCAAACTAGTGATCTTTTAGAGAACAATTTGACCCATTTCATCAATTGCAAACAAAACAAAAAATGAAACTACCCAAGCCTTTATCAAGAGATGGAAGACTTTATCAAATAAATGTGAACATAACATGGTAGATGTTAATCTCTTTGATCTCTTTACAAATTATTTATTTCCTAAATTACAATATCAAGTTTATACCCTTTCTCCATGTACCTTGGAGGAAGCTATCAATAAAAAAAAGACAAGATTTTCTCATACATTAATTTAAGCCACCCAACCTTCTATGGGCCCTTGCCTATTAGTAAAGAACAAAAACCATAATATTACCAATGGTTGTATCACTGATTCATTTGACACCATTCATAATGTGCAAGTTGTCATTCCTACCCGTTCTTTGGAACCAACTCCTTCTCAACAATTCACTAATCCTCATTTCTCAACAAACAACATTAATGTCCATAAGCCTTTATCCTCGGCTAAATTGCTTAAACATCTACCTAGGCCTCTTCTTTGAGATATTGACCCTAATCTACCTATGAAATCATGGTATGATCCTAATAAGTTTTGTTGATAACATGCTAGCTAGGGTCACTCTCATGAGACTTGTAGACAATTCCATAATTTAGCTATGGAATTTCTTCTTGACCCAAATTTTGATCATGATTCTATTATCCATAAGCATCAACAAGCCTATGAGATTTATTTCAAAGAATATAAATCACATGATAAAAATCAAGCCTTAAATCAAGAAAATGCTCATCTAGCTATCTATAAAGATCCCTTCCCTAGTCATCAACCAATCTAAGAAAGTCAAGATAAGCCCACTTCTTCCACCAATAACATAGAAAGTCTTGTTGAACAAAATTCTAAAGAGAATGTGGTTAACATGACTAATATGTGGAGAATGGTGGCTTTCATTGATTCATAACCTATCTACACTCCTCATAAGACATATCGTGTTATCTAGGATTCTTATCTAACTCATTTAAATGAGTTAGGGCAAGAAGATCTTATTTCTTTTGATGATCTGATTTATGATTCTCCCTTGAATGACACATCCCATGCTATCTCTACTTCTCTCCCATCATCTTCTAATAGTAATAAAAATCCAATTTATACTAACACTTCTTCTTCTTCCAAACTTTAAGATCAATCTAAACAAACTACTTCTTCATCACCAAATGATTTCCAACCTTCTTCTCAACCTTCTCATTCTTATCGACATAAATTTCAATGCTCTTCAGATCCACCTTCCAAAGATATTCTTAATCATTATACACCTATATATAATAATATCCTTATGGGTTATGATGAGTGGGATCCCATTGTAGAACTTACTAATCTTCCATCTCAAATACCTTTTCTTGAACTCATGAAGACATCTCCATGTCATAGAAACTGCCTCATGCAACTCTTATTCAAGATGAATATCCCTCACCCTCCTCTAGCAGGATGGGAGGCCACTTTATCTCAATCTAAGGATAATATCTTAAAACAATGTGAAGAGATGTCTATTAATGTTGATGAAACTATAGACACTTCTCTTTATTTATGATTTCCTATTCCATCTATGATTCTAGATGAGATTATGCTTCATGCAGATGATCCTCTATTATTTATTAGCATCTAAATAAATGATATCCAAGTTAAGTGAGCCTTGATTGATGAGGGTTTTGGAACTTGTGTTGCTTCCCTTGATTTCATTAAGACTCTTGGATATTCTGAATGTAATCTCAAGTCTATATGTAGTACCTATCAAGGATATGATAGAAGGCAAATGCCTCCCTTAGGGTGTGTGTGGCTTGCCATTACCATCCCACGTATCACCATTCATGTGAATGTGATGATATTTGACTTTCCCCTTTCGTATAACATCTTGCTTGGTAGATTGTGGACTCATCGTATACGAGCTATCGCATCTTGCAATTGATAATGCATAAAATTTCCTCACAATGGAGCCATTTACAAGATTTAAGGAGACACTAATCCTTAGAATTTCAAATAATTCCAAGATCATGGTGTCTTCAAGATTCCTACTCTTGAGCCTTTGCCTAGTGTTTCATTCCATGAGTTACAATGTCTAAACTTTCTTATAAACTCAACTAGAGGCTAAAATGGGCATCTTGAGCTTAGTGGTAACCATCCTCCCAACCTTTTAGACTTTTATGATGATGAGCCCAATGAGATTAACTTAAAAATCAAAAATTTTAATCTCTTACCTCATCTCATCTCACAGCTTCCTACTTCCTTGCAGCCTTATTCTTGCAAGCCTCCTTGTGATGACATTCCTGTAGTCTTAACCAAGACTAGGCACTCTATTCACCAAACTTCCTTCAATGACAAGGTCTTCCTGACTTGTGTCATTTATCTTCATACTATAGATTATGATGATGGATATTGTTTAGATGATCCTCTTTTAGGTGGCCTTGTCCAAGCCCCTGATGCTGAGATTGTTCATTATTGTTCATTTTTACTTGAGTCTTTTCATGTATATTGTCATTTTCTTTCATTTATAGTTCCTAATTCTTGCATTTTTCTTCTTTATTATAGGGTAGAGATGGCACCAATGCCTCTAGTTTATGAGTATCCACTTAGAACCATGCTCTTGGATTGTGCTATGACTGGACCTTATCACTTTGCCAAACCTAGGGTAGTCCTCCTTAGATCTTCTATAAATATTTCCCCTCCTTCAGTAGGGCCAACTATAGTTAAGCCTATTCCTTTTTCCACTCTAGTTGAACCTATTTCCTCTCCTACTATTGTTGAGCCTCTTCCTACTTCTCATCATAGTGCTCCTCATGTTGAGCTTAGTTCCACTCCTTCCTCATCATCACCTTCCCTTAATGATGATTTGATTTCGCTGCCTAAGATGACTCTTTTGCCCACTAAATGGGCCAATGAGTCCTCTCCAAATTCTTCCACTCCTATTTCACCTCTTGTGATTATTCCTAAAACTAATCACAATCATATCTATTACTTCCATGGGATAGATAATCACTCTTCTACCCATTTTCTTAAGTTGTGATAATACCTTGATACCTTGCATCCTTAGTTCCCATCATCAGATAAATCCATACCTCTCCCAAAGTTACTTCCTAAATATTTACCTAAGTATGGTGAGGTATATTGTCTATGGCACCTATGTGCCACATGTCATACCAATCATTGCCGCATTCTATAATAACATCTTAAAGATCACCTTATAGCCATCCCTGAACCTTCTACCATTCCTCCCACAGTTCATTATTTCAATAAGGCTCCTCCTTATTCTCTTGAGGCTCCACCTCTAGTGGTTCCATCACCTTCTATGGTCCCTTCACCAAATTCTATGCTTCTACCTATGATTCTTTTACCTATGGACCTTCCTTCACCTGTTGATCCTTCTACACCCATGAGTCCACCCATGGATACTTCTACACTTGTGATTCCTTCTTCTCCTATAGATCTTGTTTCCACACATTCTTCTAACCAACCTTTTCCTAACTTTCCTCCTTAGCATGATCCTTTGAGTATTCCTACTTTTTCAGTTGAGGAGATCAGAAAAGAAGTATTTGCCCAATATTCACTAAAGATTGATGATTCAACATTATAGATACTTATCTGATGTATTGGATAACGTGTGTGGATACATTCACCATTATTTATGAGTACATGCATGGTGCTTTCATATTTATATCTAGAGTGGACATGTGCTCCACTCATATTTTTTTATCTATTTGATTATATCATTTGATGTTATGTCAAATTATTTCTTATCTTATATCATGTTTCTTCTTCTTGTTGTACTATAGTTAGCTTATGTTATCATTTTTCATTTAGCATATGATTATCTTTCTCTTATTATTGCTTTTCTTTCTTTTCCTTTAGATTTTTTCTCAAAACTCTTTCCTTGTATCTTCATGATTGTTTGTTTTTTTATCTTTATTTTTCATAAATAGTTGTCATGGTGACTTGGTTATATTTACCCTCTTCTCTTTGGTTACTATCTCCTATTTCCATTTGATCAGTTCATGAAAAATCTTTCTCATTATTGTTTCTTTTTATTGGCCCTATTTTAGATCTTCTTTTTTCCTTCTTCCTTTTCTACAAGCTAAACATATACACAGTTGAGACTTGAGATCACATGCTAAGTTCATTATTAATCCTAAGTGTTTTATTCAGTCTTTTGTCTTATGTTACTTAGCTTCCTTTATCCTTAGCTTATAACTCATTCGTGTGTATCACTATCTCTCTCATGATTGGTCATTCCAAATCCGTATAGAGGAGGAATCTTAAAAAGCCTTAAAAAAAAAGTTAAAAGCCAAATAATTTAAATAAAAGGAAATGATATCAAAAGGAAAAAACTATAAACTATTCTTAAAAGTCAAATCACACTAAAAGACATGATCTAAAGTACATCTCCTTCTTCTAGTTGAATCTCAAACTCCACAGTTGGCCTCACGATAGATCCAAGGTCCTTTGGGGTGTGGTAGGATAGTAAATTAGAAGAGGAGTATAAAAAAATATTTTAGTTCTACCTACTTTCCCACACAAGTACCTAATCTTTGTAGTAGATCGATGACTCTATAAGGGGCCTTGATGAGCAGGGAATGCATCATGGGAAGGTAGGTCCATTATAATTTTCCTTGTACCAATCTACCATCATGACTTGATCTTAGTAGTACACCTATTTGCCTACAAAGCTTTATGTCTATAGCCAACAGGTTTCCTTTGTACATAGATGACCAGTAGTCACTTAATGTCTTTTCATGTTCTTAGTATGCCTCTTACCTCTTAAGGTCTTCTCATAAAATGCTTAAGCATTGATTTTTACACTCCCTTTTTCACTCTTTTTCCTTCATATTTCCTCTTGGGAAATATTGTTTTGCTTACTGATCACTCCCCATGGGATATCATTTGTGACTTTCTTTATAAGACCATAAATAGGACCCAACAACCCTCATACATTACCATCTTTTCCATCCTATTACCCACATTCCTGATTTACCATTCTTTATCCTTCTACTTACCAATCTTGATTTGGTACCCCTTGGGTTTTTCTTTTATGAGTTGCAGTTTAAGATCATGGATAGGACCCGACTCTCCTCACAAAATTTTCCAATAATTAAGTCATCATCCAAAATTACATGTGTCAAATATGAGATAAGATTCGATAGATTATGATGTTACACATTATTGACATGCTTCCCATGTTGAATTAGTATGTTTTATGCTTACTTCATTTTTATTTCATCTTTTATTTTCTTATTTGCTGAGTGCATGTAAGATTAGAACCATTTCTTGAATTTCTCATACTTCCTAGCTTGTATTAGTATGATAAATTTAATACCAATCTTTGTCAAAATTTGTTTTTCTTTTATACTTCCCATCGTGATATAGTATAATTAATTAACTTAATTTTGATTTGTTTTTTATTACCATTTGTGCCCTTTTACATACCTTCCATTTTATTACATTGTTTGTCATACTTCCCAATGTGATATTTAGTATGATTTTACTTATTTTAATTTGGTACAAAAATCTTTTACATTGGTTTAAAAACAAATCCTCTTTTACCATCTTGTTTGCCATTTTCTTAGATATTTATACTTAGTCATTTTTTTTATTACACATTTCCTAACTTGAACTAGTGTGTAGTGAATTTTTGATTGATTATAGTTTTTCAAGTCCTTTTTTTCCTATTTATTTTTAACCATACATGTGTACTCCATAATGCTAGAAAAGAAACCACACCACACATATTTCCTATATAATATATAAAAAAGATAAATACATGTGCTAGAAAGAAATATATCCAAAATCATCCACAAACACAACCATCATAAAGACAACACACACAACCAACACCAATAAGCCAAAATAATACATCATATATATACCATGAGTTTGATGCAACATATACAACCATATATAAAGCTCCAACACTAGGGCTTAGCTCCATCCTATCTATCTCATGGCATAGCCACACTACCTATTGAGGCCTCAATTTGAATCCTCCAAATGGTAGACTACAATGAGGTAGTCCAAGATCTCAATCACTATACCTATCCATATAAGCATGTTATCTACACCTGTGCCTGCACCAACTCAGCCTAGGTCATAGTATGTGCCTATGTTAGTTGAGTCTACATCACTGTATATGCTTTCATCATCTATGTCACTATCTCTAGATGCACAAATATCTCATCTACCAAGGCCTACCAAGCCTGTCTCTCACTTACACCCATCTTTGCTGATGGTTGCATCCTCTCTCTTTTCACCTATATCTACCTTGCTACTTCACTAGATAATTTGAACCAAATCACCTAAGTTGGGGAAGATGGTACATTGGTATCCTCTAGTGTCATGGGGTCGTATGGATATAGAGTCTCATCTAGGATGTCATAGAGTGCTCCCCTCACTAGGGACCCCCATCTCTCCTCCTCATCCTCAGGTACACCTACAAAGTCACACTAGATGGATATTAAATCACTATCATATCTCATAATATCTATCTATATCTCTCTACTACCAAATAAAAACTTATAAATAATTCAACCATCTTCATACCTATCTATGTCTCAAATCCTATAACATCATCATATGCATGATCACCTAATAGAGTCTTCCTATTTACATGACCTCCTAGTACCTCCTTAGTAGGTTTCCTCCTTAAAATGAACTTAGTTGTCATGGCTCGTGTCCATCTCAGCCTCCATCTAAGAGGTCTCTCTATCATCTCCTCTAGCTCATCTATGGGGTCATATGGGATGTTTATAGTCTCCACTCTCTCCTATCTTTGTCATCACTATGTCCTCAATGGCCGTTTCTTATCTCACTATGGGTATGGTAGTGGTACATATGATATATATACCTCCTCTACCTCTTCCTCTACCACTCATCGTGCTTGACCAGTCCATGGTCACTATTAATGTGACCTCAATGTGAGCCTCACTATTAGTGGTTTGAGTCCCCTCTTCCCTCGTGGCTCCCTCACATATTGAGCCCACTGGTCAGGCATCAGTATTGGTGTCACTAGATGAGGAAGGCCCATCCATCCTGGCACCCATGCCACCAGGTGTGGCTCTCTCCACCACATATAATGTCCAACCAACTCTCTCCTCTCTAGTGTTGTTGTAATTGTGTGCTAACTCACCCATGTAGCTACTATGTGCCCATACGATTACCAATTGATGTCTTCACATCTCACTAACTATAGCACTAGCATATGGGGCATGGCCTGCAATACTTGGTCCTCTCTCCATCTCTACACTTAAAGTGACCCATCATTGACCACATGGGGTAATCTAGTTAGTTGATACATGGGAAATCTCTCATATATCCATGCTATCAATAATATGATCAGTCCCATATTCTTCTGCCCTCTGACTAGCATCTTGAATAGATCATATATGAGTTGGACCCAAATTATAGAGCCTAGATCGTATAATACTCCCTCCTCAAGCATAATCCTACTTAAGGCTACCACAAACAATGGTACCTTGCTATCTAGCTTTTGACTAAACACTCACTATGTTACAAGGCCTATCACTACCTTCTGAAGGTCTAGAATATGTAATATATACACACCATCCATACTGACTTTCCATCCTCTCAATATCATATCTGAGCATGTAGCCCACATGGCTAAGGATCTCCTCTCATCTAAGTTATCCTGTATTCCTGTGGTCACTGGTGCTCCTACTACAGGCAGTCCAAGGATGGCATGGACATCTTCTAGTGTGATACCCACCTTTATCACATCCCCATCTACCTCCCATATGAAAGTGTTAGTTAATTATTCCCAACATCCCATGAACATGACTAACAGGTCAGTACTGAGGGGGATCTTACACATATTGGATATACCTCTTAGACCCATAGCTACCAGTCTAGTTCAATCTCCATCTAACAATCTAACTACAATTCTAGTAACTAAGACACATCCACCAACCTCTATAATCTCAGTCATCTCTGCAACTAAGAAATAATAAAGTATGTATTAGTTCCTCCATGTCATATATAATCACATTAAATTCTTTATACATCATTTTTAAAATTTTAATTAAAAATAAGACTAATTTATTTTACCTTATTCATTTTATTCTATTTCTAGCTTACTTGGTCCCTCTTACCCTCTTTTGGTCATTTCAGGCCATTTTAGCCCGCTTTCAACTTTTCACACTTTTTTAGTGCTTATTTTGGTTCCTTGGTCAACCTAGTTTGATCAAAATTTCCCTATTTTTGTCATAGTTGACTTCAAATTCTAATTCAACCCTCTAATTTTCCCTTCCTTAGTACCGAGTTTTTATTCTAGACCTTACGAACTAGTTACTCACTCTATTCTAGCTTTTTAGCCTGCAAATACACTAGGTCTATTAGTGTAGGTTTTTATTTTTCCCTATTTTTTAATTAGGGAAATTGTATTTCTTGTGCTTACATGGAGTTTTCCTATATTTGTGGGATAGGTTAGCTTATGTGGAGATGTGTGTCATAGATGTGTCATAGGGGTCATAAGAATGTCATAAGTAACTCCCTTGATGGGAGTTACTTCTCTATTCTTAGCACCTTGTCAATACCTTTCATGGAGGAGTTACAGTCTATTCTTAGGGTGCCTTGGCCACCTATTGTGGAGGAGTTACTTACGTGCTCTCCTATATGTATTATTCACTTTGGCCATCTCATGTTAATCAGATTTTGGTTTTCTCCATTTTTCTCTTGTGCAATTTAGCTTCTTGTATAATTTCAAATTGCTTTAGCATCTATGTGGTGTGCACTTCATCTCGTGTGATCACGTCTCCATTGCATTCACATTATTCAAATTCTGGCAACAACTCTGATATGGTATCAAAGCCACTCCGGTAATCGTGTGTCTGGTTATGCTATTCTAAAATTCTTACTTTGCCTTCTTAGTAGTTTTTTTTGTTGATTAACTTCATTGTTTTGGTAGAGTTTTTTGAAACCTCATGCAAATCCATACAGAAACTTGTTCAAAAAATTACTTCTGAGTTAGAATTTGCCAAGATATCTTGTCTAGATCTATTGTGGCTTTAGCAAAGGCAGAAGAATTTCTTTTTTTTTGGTCATTCTACAGGAAAAAGATAAGATTTTTGCTATCTGGTTTGCTTCCTGGACGTTGGAGGGGCTGACTTTGTTGAAAGCTGTTGGGTGCCATTATTGTGAGTAAAGGGAGGAGCAGCACTTCACTCATTCAGTCCAGGCACAACTTCTGCAATAGCCATGCCAACTTTTTGTAGACCCATGCGCTGTCCAATAGTTGACCTTTTTCTGTTTGCAAGGCACCTTCAGCAACGCCTTCAGCGCTCCACTCAGCAGTCCACGCTTTCAGTAGTCTGCGCAGTCAGTCTAGGTGCAGCCAAATCCTTCTACCACACCACAATCCTTCTAGCAAGGTGCCAAGCAGGCCGTACGATGTCCAACAGGTCTGCATATTTTCCTTTTGTCTTTTTTGCAAGCAAATCCAGACTTTTTTTTGCGCCCCTTCCTTGCTTGGCGTCCCATGTGGGCCCTTGGACACTTGGCATCTGTTCATTCTGTCTTTGCTTTATTTTTTCAATTAAAAATTGACTTTTAAAACAAAAATCCGTCAATTTGACTAAATATTTAGTTTTTTAGATAGTTTGATAATTTGGGGGTTTTCATTTAAAACTTGTATCTTCGCCTGTCGAAGATGAAGGGTGAGGCCCGAGTTGGCAGGAGGCCAATTCCCCCTCACACAAACCTCATTTAGATTCCTCATTCTGTGCTAAATCCAAATAATGGTTGGAAGGCCACTTTCTATCTCAAAATAGGCATTTTTTAATGTTTTAGTGTTTTTTTTGCAAAAACACTAGTTTACGAGAAAATTAAACCTTTAATATCTTGCAAACGGTAGCTCAGATTTGGGTGCCATTTTTTGAAAAAGTGTTTATAATTCAATTATCCATAGCATAGGCTTGTTATTTGTCAAAAATGCACTAGTTTATAAAGTGCCTAAAATTTGGGTCTCTTGGGATGCATTTTCGGTTGAGTTAGACGTCCTATTTGCTTATAGTCTTACACTGATTGCTCTAAGACATATTTTTGGCTGGGCCCGACATATTTTGAGCATGCACTTGCATATTTTCCAGGGGGGCTCAACATTTTAGGGGGGTGTGATTACTTTTCACACCTTGCAAATCTTTGCTTTCATTCTCCTTTTTGCATAAATTCACAAATTGAAATCAACACAACTTCACCTAAATGAAGCTTAAAATGGATTCTTTTAAACTTAAACCCCTAACACCCTTCAAGTATCATGAATGGAAGGTTAAAATATCAATCATTCTTCGAAGCAAAGGGTTCTATAGGATCACCATGGGTACTGAAGTAGAACCCAACACTGATGCTGAAAAGGTCAAGTGGTACAACCGTAGTGATGAAGCCTATGGATTACTGAGCTTGTCTGTGTCTCTATAACTTCTCTTCTATTTAGAATCCTCCAAGACTCCCAATGACATATGGGACACCTTAGAAAACTTATTTGGGAAGCTTGATGAAATGAGAGGTCATGAGCTCGAAAATGAACTCATAAGTCTAAGACCTAGCAACTTTGACACCCTACAGGACTTATTCACTAAGTTTAAGGCCCTTATATTGCAATTGAAAGAATGTGGGATAGAGAAGAAAGATGATCAACTCATCCTTTCTATTCTTGCAAAGTTAGGTCTAAGCTATTCAATCTTTGTCTCCACTTTTCATGCCACAAAAAGTGCCCTTGGCACTACATGGAAAATGCCTTCTTTGGATTCATTTATTGCCGACTTGACTAGGGAGCAAGATAAGCTAATTCAAATGGGCACAATGAAGTCTACTCAACCCCAAGCTTTGATAGCTAGAAATGGTAAGGATAAGACTTCAACAAAAGAGAAGAAGAAAAAGAACAATGACCATGAGAAGAAGAAAGAAAACACCAATCCTGACAAAAAAAAGACTGAGTCTTCATCCTCCAATGCTAAACCTAAGAAGGAGAAGGTTAAGTGTGCCTATTGTAAAAAGACAGGGCATGAGGAACACAAATTCATGAAGAAACAAATAGATTACTAACTCATCTTCTAGAGAAGAACAACATAGGTGTTCCTGAGTCCATCAAGTAGAATTCATCTACCCAAGATTCTACCAAGGCAAAAGGCAAGGGTAAGGAGAAAGAAAAGGCCAAGGCCCTTGTAGCTACTACAACTTCTACAACATCATGGGTCATTGATTCAGGTGCTTCTCACCACATGGGCTCTTCACTAGTTGAGTTTTCATCTTTAGAGCCTTGTAGCATGACTTCATTAGTTTGGGTGATGACACATCAATTTCTATTGCAGGGAGAGGGTCAGTTAAAATGGAAAGAGAAACATTCAATAGTTTTCTAAGTGTTCCTTCTCTTTCAACCAATCTCCTATCAGTGTGCCAAATCACTCACATTGGTCGGGGCATGAGAGTTGAGTTTTCACCAGATTCAGTGGCTATCAAGGAGTTGCATAGTGATACTACAGTGGCAGTGGGTAGGGCAGATCACCAAGCAAGGTTATACACCTTCTCACATTTTGCACAAAATTTTTCTCCAATAGCATTGCTGACTCATTTAGATGGAGTTATCAAATTGTGGCATGAGCAGTTTGGCCACCTTAACTACCGCTACCTTGAGCAACTTTGCAAAAATGACATGGTCATTGGCTTGCCTCGTGTCTAATTCTCAAAATGACTTTGCGAGGGGTGCTCCCTTGGAAAGCATCCCAAAATAAAATTTAACAAAAGCAAAGCTTGGAGGGCTTCACAACCTTTGGATTTAGTCCACAGTGATGTATCGGGACCCTTTCCCAAACCATTTTTCACAAGGGCCAAGTACATCCTCACTTTCATTGATGATTTCTCTAGGTACACTTGGATATATTTTCTCAAACAAAAGTATGAAGTGTTTTAAAATTTTCTAGACTTCAAGGCTCTTGTTGAGAAACAAAGTGAGAAATCCATCAAGGTTCTTCGAACTGATAATGGAGGGGAGTATGTCAGCATTAGGTTTGAGCAGTTTTGCACCATAGAGGGGATTGCTTTGTAGCTCACAGTCACTTATAATCCTTCATAGAATGGGGTTTCAGAATGCAAAAATAGGTTCTTGAAAGAGATGGGTAGCTATATGATTCACTCCAAATCCTTAACACCATAGTACTGGGCCGAAGCCATCAATTGTGCTTGCTACATTAAAAATAGGGTTCCTCATAAAGCTTCTAAAGGGAAAACACCCTTTGAATCTTGGCATAAAAGGAAACTTGATGTTGAGCACCTTAAGGTTTTTGGATCCCCAACCATGGCTCGCATTCTAAAGAAGAAATGCAAAGCTATGGAACATTAGTCTAAGCCTTGCATCTTTGTAGGATATCTGAATGGTATTAAGGGGTATCGTCTTCTAGATCCAGTCACTCATGAGTTGTTCATCGAGAGAAGTGTCCATTTTCAAGAGAGTCCTAGAGACTCAACACTTGACACTTCTTCTCCATCATCGAATCTACTTCTTCATGATGATTTCTCATCATATTCAGATCAAGCACAACAGGTTCTTGAGCCAGAGACATCTTCTGCTTCTTTGAGTTCAGACAACGAGGACAGTGATGCCGAGGCATCCACCTCTAGTCAGTCAGAGGATGAGGAGTTAACACCTGACTCACCCACTTCCAGGCCACTTTGGGCCAAACAGACACTTGAGAGTGCTGACACTTGGGCAGGAGATCCTACAGATGATAGACGTACTAGGGGGAATTTTTAGAGAGATCCACATGCCTTCTTTGCTTTAGTTTTAGATCCATAGACTTTTCGAGAGGCATCAGGGGTACCTGAGTGGGATAATGCTATGGAGGAAGAATATTCTTCCTTAATCAAAAATCACACTTGGGACTTGACTTCACTTCCTAAGGGAAGAAAGATGGTTTGATGTAGGTGGATATATCAGACCAAGTTTGCATTAAATGGGTTGGTTGATAAGTACAAGGTGCGATTAGTTTCCAAGGGTTTCTCACAGGTGGCAGGCATTGACTACTCAGAGACCTTTACACCCATTGCAAAGATGACTTCTATCCGACTCACCTTGGCTATTGCCACAACACATGGTTGGGATGTGCATCAGATGGATGTGAAGAGTGCCTTTTTTCACAGAGACCTAGTGGAGGAGATCTACATAGAGCAGCCACCAAAATTTGTTGAGAATTCTTCCTTAGTATGCAGACTTAGGAAATCTATCTATGGCCTCAAAAAGGCCCCTTGGGATTGATATGCCAAGATGGATTCCTTCCTTCTCATAGCGGGTTTCACTAGGTGCCATTCTGATCCCAATGTCTACTTCTTACGGCATGATGATTCACTCTTGATTTTGGTTCTATATGTTGATGACCTTTTGATCACTGAGAGTTCTTCATCAGCTATTGCAGTGGTGAAGGCATCTCTCTAGGATAGATTTGACATGACATAATTGAGTTTTTTGCACTACTTCCTTGGCATCGAGATCTCGTAGTCAGATTCAAGGATTTCTCTTGCACAACCTAAGTATGCTCTTGATTTATTGGCTCAGTTTCACATGGCTAATTGCAAGCCATCTCTGACTCCCTTTCTATCAGGAGTCAAGCTTGAGGCTGGCTATTCTTCGCCATTGGTTGATGCCACTTGGTATCGAAAAATTGTTGGTAATCTCATCTACTTGACTCACACTAGGCCCGATATATCATATACAGTGGGACTTGTGTCCAAATTCATGTAGGAACCTCATGAGCTGCATTGGAAAGTAGCTAAGAAGATCTTGCATTACATACAAGGTTCACATAGATACGAGATTCATTATAGATTTGGCATAGAGGTTAACTTGGTTGGATATATAGATTCAGACTGGGGTGGCGATTCATAGACTCACAAGTCCACTTCTGGTTACAATTTCTCTCTAGGTTTTGGTCCTATCAGTTGGTCTAGCAAGAAGCAGATTGTTATTACTATATCATCCATAGATGCAGAGTACAAGGGAGCTATTAATGTAGATACTGAGGCTATTTGGCTTCAAGGGGTACTTTTTGAGTTTGGCATTCCTATCAGGCAACCCACCATTATTTATTGTGACAACCAGAGTATCATTCAGATTTTTTAGGAATCTAGTTCAGCACTAGCAGACCAAGCACATAGAGATTCACATGCATTTCATTCGAGAGCTTATTCATAGTTAGGTCATTGACTTGATATTTTTCCAGTCTTTAGAGTAGGTTGCAGACATCTTCACCAAACCTTTCACTGAGAGCAAGTTCATTCATCTACGATCTCTTCTTCGGGTGCGGTCTACATCTGCAGCAACATCATCTTCAGGGGGCCTTCTAGCCTCTTCTTTTCTTTTATGCCTCTCTTTCGGGGGGGAGTTTTTTCCTACGGTTTTTCTCCTTTCTCTATCTTATGGGAGATTGCATTTGTACATGGGTACCTCATCAGGCTTAATTTCTGGGACCCATTTTATATTTCCACACTGCCCACCTATGCTGCGCTTATGGGGGGGCATTAGTGTAGGTTTTTATTTTTCCCTATTTTTTAATTAGGGAAATTATATTTCTTGTGCTTACATGGAGTTTTCCTACATTTGTTGGATAGGCTAGCTTATGTGGAGATGTGTGTCATAGATGTGTCATAGGTGTCATAAAAATGTCATAAGTAACTCCCTTGATGGGAGTTACTTCTCTATTCTTAGCACCTTATCACCACCTTTCACGGAGGAGTTACAGTCTATTCTTGGGGTGCCTTGGCCACATTTTGTGGAGGAGTTACTTACATGCTCTCCTATATGTATTCTTCACTTTGGCCATCTCATGTTAATCAGATTTTGGTTTTCTCCATTTTTGTCTTGTGCAATTTAGCTTCTTGTATAATTTCAAATTGCTTTAGCATCCATGTGGTGTGCACTTGCTTCATCTCGTGTGATCACGTCCACATTGTATTCACATTATCTTTTTTTGGAAACAACTCCAATAAGATCAACCCATACCTACTAGGTTGACCATATGAATTCTGCCCTGTTTCAACCTACTAGGTCAACTTGGTCAACCTAGTGCATTATGTGTGTTGACCAAGTACATTTTTCACAAAATGTGCATTTCACTCATTTTATTCCTAAAATCTTCCAACCCATTTCTCATCTTCCTATTTGGTACCCTTAGAATCTAAGTTTACTCAATTTTGGCATATATAAATTATTAAAATAAAATTTTATCAAAAATTCACTTAATTTAATACAAATTTCAAAAACTAGTTTGAGATTCATAGTTTCATACCTGTAGTGCACCTGTTGTCACCTTTGAGTGTCTTCCTAATCTAACATGTCATTCCCTCATCATCCTAGCCTTGTTTGGTCTTAGATCTCTCTTTGCTCTCTTTCACAATTCATAATACAAAATGAATTCTCTTTTGCCCTTTTTAAAAACACTTTTTAGCAACTCAATTCTTTCATTTATTTTTTAGGGAGATTCCTTGTTTTGCCTCTATCTTTATTTCTGCTCATCCATTTTGCAAACCATAAAATGCATTAGAATCGTGATGACATAGATATTATTTTCCACTATAATATGTAAATTTTCCAAAAATTTCAATTTTTGTCTATGTTTTGCACTAACTTTTATAGGTTCACCTAGATTACTCTACATTGGACACCTTCATTTCTTATAGTATACTTCTTTACCTATGGCACTAAGGTAAGTTAAAGGTATGTGTTTTTCAATGTAGTTCTTTCATTTATCTTATTTTATACTTACTACACCAAACTTAGCATCAACATTGTGTGTTATCATGTTTTCTTTTGAAGCACCATCCCGTGTTTCACTTACGTGACACATGATGAGCTTCAGCTGGGGCATATGTATACACATAATATTTTTAAATTTTATTGATTACTAACACTTCATATCTTGTAAGGACGTATCAAGTTTCAATCTCTTTGAGTGTATGCCTTAAGGGGTGCATTGGGAAAGGGGTGGCTAGACCATTGGTGTTTCAAAAGATTGTTGTTCCTTTTGCCACTTGCCATCCACATACTATCCTCCTAAAACCATTGAACCCAAGCTTATTCTTATTAGTTATACATATTCCTATCACTTGTTATGTTTTATCCTTAATTTATTGCCTTATTACCCTTTTGACCTATCAGTTGTGCTAGGTCAACCGGGTCAACCTAGCATAGTTTAGGGACTTTTTATCTCTTTTGGTTTATTGGTCTCTCGGCTGACCTAACACAAACCTGGTGAGTTAGACCCAAAAATGTGCTAGGTCAACTGGGTTGACCTAGCATAATCAACATTCTCAAAATGATTTTAGGGTAAGATACTACTATATATACAAGGTCATTCCTTACCATTTCAAAAGAGCAAATAATTAAGTGAATAAGTATGAACAAACATCTACTTATTGACCATTCGACTTGGGGAATAAAGCTTTAGGGTTCAATAATTTATTTGGAGCTTTGATCTCATCTTGTGGATAATTCTTTTGAATGCTTGGATAGGTTGTGTAGCCTAGAGATAATTTATCTTAGTTATCCTTACATATCACGATAATCTCTTGTGAAGCACCTTGGCCAAGGGGGAGATTGAGGATCGATGGGTTCATATTCAAAGGTAAGTATTCCTAACTTTATTCCTCCTTTTTAAGAGTAGATAGATAGTGCATTTATATTCTTCTCTTCTATTTATTAGGATTCTGTTTACATTGATGTGAGTATATGTTTTCTATACATGTTTAGTTTAGTTGTTTGTTTTTTTTGTTTCTAACCCCCACTTTGTACCACAAGCTTTGGTGTGCACTAGATTAGATTTATTTTTTTTTTCATTAGATTAGTGAAATATTAAATCATAGGAATCTTGTAGGGTTTTTGTGTGATTGTGTTAGACTATAGTCTTTGGAACCCTACTTCACACAGTGTGTTGTGACAAGTGATACCCTAATCAGGCCTAGTGGATCCTCACATTGGTCATGCTCTTGATTAACAATTATATGCTCCCCAATCGAAAGTGTAGGTATGATCTATCCCATTCGATCCAAGATTGATTTATGGACATGATGCATTTTTGATTAAATACACCATCTCTCTTTAGAATTATATAATTCAAAGCCCAAGATGCCCCTTGGGAAGTCGTTAAGTTTAATTGGTTATATGTATTATTCCTTGTGCATTGAAATAAGGAATTGGGCCTCTTTTCAATTACTTTTAGTTGGTTCCAAATTTAATTACCTTTTCCCATTCAGGCTAGGATTCAACCCTACAAGTCCCACTTATTTTCAAAATATCGTACAACCTAGGAGCTATACCTTGGATGTTATCCATAATATCTTTGGGAGCTTGAATAATCTATTTATATAAAATTCTATGTTTGTCCTGATCTTGATTTCTATACATCTATTTCATTATCTTACTTGTATCTTCAAAATAACAAAAGTCCTCTATTTATTTAGTGGGGTCATCAGGACTCTTCTTCTACTTCTTGGACAAGAGGAACAAATTCTCTATTTTTTCCAACATTACTTATTCCCCTATGTTACTATCTAATCCCTTCCTCTTCCTCACCCTTTAAATTGTACCACTCTTCTTGTCAAAATGGGTGCTTATTATGGGCAATTCTATAATGACCAGGCCTATCCTATCCTTATTCCTCTCTTGAGACTCCTTGACCTAGGTAGGGACAATTATCTCTCCTTATTTAATTGAGTGGTTTCTGGAGTGGTAGAAGGTGGTATGGAAATTAGTGGGAGCATGAAGGCACTTATTTGGATAATAAATTGAGGAAATACAAGAGTGATCCTGCTCCACTCTGAGACACTCCTCTGGGTGTAGTCTCCATCACATATTTCATCTACCTCAAAGCTATTATGATAGTCATTACAGAAAACTTAGTTTAATTGGACTAGTAATTAAATAATTCCAATTGGGTGGATGCTCTAGGTGGAACTCAAGGATTAAAAATTTAGGAAATCATCGAATCCTCAAAATAGACTGTATTTTCATGGTCTTATGATTTGGCCATTATTGGGGTAGTGGTTGAATAAATTAAATAATATAAAGAATCAAAAACATGCTCCTTAACTTACCTAGCACATGCATGTGGATATAATGACTTAACCTTCAAAAAATAATCTTGTAGTGACTCATAGGGAGAGACTCGGGTAGAAACTGAACTAGTGGATGGCAAATTGACCCTTTTGAGAATCTACAATTTTGATAGAAGAAGCAAGGGAGGACATTAGCTTGTTTAGAGCTTGAATTTATTCTCCATTAAGAATATTTTTTATTTAATTGACAACTAGTGTATCTTTTGGAGCAGATGACATTAAAATAAACACTTCAAGGGAAGGACTAGGACTTGTGGTTGTAGGTGTGTTAGTAAGTCCCAAAATAGAGGCCTCTCTCAGCACAGATTCTATGTCAAAATCTAGTACCATGTCTTCCACTAATAATTTAGTGGCTATTTAGTCATCTTTTTATTGCTCTACTCTTCCTTCCTTTACCAATATATGTATATGCCTATATTCCTCTTCTTTTGTATCCTCAGAGAAATCTATTTCTTCTTCAGAATCTTTCTTCTTCAGACACCCACTCTTCTTTAGTTGCCCACCTCTTGTCTTCTTGATCACTATCCAACACCTTGATAGGATCCATTTATTTTTATCCTCCTAATTCCTTATTTTCCTTAATTTATTCCTCATATAAATGACCCCCTTTGGAAAATGAAATTTCATTAGGTCTTTCTCCTATTTATACATTTGGAGGTGAAACTAGAGGATTCCTAGACTTCCTTTTATAAGTGAAAATGAATGGATTAGAAGTTCTGGGGACTTTTCTTGAAGTATATGTAGTAAAGGATGAAGAAAATTCAAAAGTGGAAGATTGAAGTGAAGTAAAAATAGTAGGAGAAGTAGGAGGTACATGTACTATAATTACAAAGAGCATGGTGGATATGATGGGGGTGTGAAGATGGAAATTGTAGAAGGCATTGGTAAAAATAAATTTGTAGGAATGCAGGAAGAATTACCTATTGAAAAATAATCAATGGGGGAAAAGGTTATAAAGAAAACAAATCTACTTTTATAATTATATACTTATGTGATTATTGTAGAGACCTTCATCATTGACACCAATTGAGGTGTTGATAGCCCCTTAAAGATGTTACATCTTATCTGGGAATCTACTTCCCTTTGAGGGGTGTAGTATCCTATAATAAGATATTTGATAAAAACACACAAATATATCAAATTACAACCCAAACTAACATAACTCACACTCAACACTTATTATAATAGACTCAAATTTTAAAATAACACCACTCAACACTTGGACTCAAATCTATCACAAAACTAGACAAACTAGTCAACATAGAATTTGGTTATTTTTCCACATAAACACTTGACAAATCTTTTAATTTATAAAATATGATTTAAACAATGATAAAGACTGTTATAACATAAATATATAAATAAACACAAACATGATGAAATCTGATACCTACAACATCAATACACCACACCAAACTTGCAAACTATACAACATTACCAACACTATTTTACCCTAACTTGAAGGGTGAATCTCCAAATCACTTAAAAATGATATAGAAGGGAAAATGGGAAGAAGTTTTACTGATTTATAACATGATAAAATTTATTTACAACATCAACACACTTCACATAATAACATACCCACAAACATCCACACAACTTCACTGAAAGACCTACAAACAACACACTTTCTCTACACTGGAACTCTAAATCTGCAACATTAAAACATAACAAAGAAATAGCACAACCAAAACATAACACAACTAAAAATATGAATTATATTAAAATATTAAATTACACATACAACTTACAAATATGATCACAATGTGATCTCAACTTTGATGCAAAAATTACTCCACACTATACTTGAATCTCCTTGAATGCACAATCACAATATTTGCATGAGATTGTCCTACTGAATCAAAGGGTTTTCATCCTATGATTCATTAAATCAATGGGTTTCATCAAAATAAACATATATTCAATGGTTTTTTGTCTAAGGAATATGGATAAAATTAACCACAGGTTCAAACTTACAAAGGGGGGTTTATAATTTCAAAGATATTTTATAATGGGAGAGAGCTCTCCATATATAGAAAATGAAGGGGGGGAGAGAGAGAGAGGGAAAATTCATGCACAAGATAATAAATTCGGCCTCCTTGAGTGGATACACCATTGGGCATGTGAACCCATGTGCAAGGGTCAAGAGAGGATCACATGATTACCCCTTTTCTTTGTCTTGGTCTCCCACTATCCATGTGCCTCTAAAATTGCGTCCTACTCACACATGTGAGCCAATATAGAATAGTTAATTATTTCTCCCACTTATTTATTGAACACATGCTTCCTTTTGACTTATCCACATCATTCCAAAAGGACAACTCACTCACACATGTGAGAGCAAATCTAGAATAGTGCAGTCTTGTCATTTTCTTCCATGTGACCCCAAAGATTCCCAAATAAGATCTAATCAATTTTTGACTATTTTAAAAGAGCTTCACATGCCAAATCACTATTCCCACTTATAATTTATCCCCACTTTCTCTCACATCAACTTAAACACATGTGAGCTCCCCCATGGGCCATGCTACATCATCCAAACATCACCTACCATGTCACCATGAACAATGACTTGTGAATAGTGCCAGTGAATAGTGAGAGATGAATAATACCAATGAGTAGTACTAATGAATTTGATCCCACATGAATAATATTTCTAAATAATGTTGGAGGAATATTTAAATTAACCAATTTTCCCTCAACTTCAATTTTAATTCAAAGGGGACATGACAAATCTCCCCTAGCCAAAATTGCTTGCACATAAGCAATTACAAACCATGATGTTCAAAATTCACAATGTGTCTATAAGTCCATTTGTAGTGTTCCTGTAATCTATCCTTTATTTTGGTTAAGTGAGTCACCTTCTATAAGAGTGTACTGCAAGATATGTTATCTTTGGAATACAACTCATGTAAATTTATCACCTTCTTGAAAACCAACTTGGCTTCAAGAAAATGGGTATGACTCATAAATATATTAATGTAACCCCTTAGGAAACCCCTGAAGCAATGCATGATTAGACTTTCCCCCTTACGTATTAGAGCATGAACTAAAAATATGCTTGAGTTAACTTCTCTAATCTGAATAGTACTATGATCCCAAAAAAATCTCCATACCTTACCATCATGTGTTCACTATGCTACTATAGTTAAAATTGGGATGCCACCACGTAAAAATATTATCCTTATGGCATGGACTTCAAATAATAAGTTGTCCTCCAAAATTCAATGGGAAGACGTATAGGGATGGAATTTTGCAATATCTTCATCTACAATCCTATTAGGAATCATGATCTTGGGAAAAAATGAAGCATGATTCTCTGTATATCCCATCATGGAGTCCTAAAAATGGTGTGGAATAATCCCTAATAACTAATTGACAATAGTGTGGAATCTAGAATTTAGATCCATAGCTAGTCTGGGAAAACTTCTACTATCATAAATTATTAGCTCCTCATTAACACTCAAAATCTAAATTTCAAGAAGGCAACCTCATGCATACCAATCATATAATCACATGCAATCATTACTGTGACATCAGAATCTACAAAAGTTATCAACAAAGAGTGATTTCACCAACCAGTACTCGCCTATGTGGAAGTGATAAAAACTTACACCATGCCTACAAAACCTTCCACAATATCTTCCATAGCTCCTGTAATTACTCAAAATCAATCCTCTCAATAAAATATATAATTAATATAATCATTATAATACTGGGTTAACATCTGTAATGACACAATATTATTATATGCATAGAATAAGTAAACATATAAAAGGTTGAAAAATATTCCCTAGTGAATAAATCACTTCTGCTCATCAGCTCCCACTAGAAATTTCTCCACTCTTGAGATGAAAATACTCTCCAACTTGTCTGAATACAAGTAGAGAAATTTATATGATGTCTAATAATAAGGTGGATAGCAGCTCTATATGTGACTATCTATAGAGTACTTCCTTGGTCAACAATGTCCTCCATTCTTCCCTCTTTTTCAGGTGGTCTATCAATAGGATCACCAACTAAAATCTCATCATTTCCATTCATATGATCATTCCCACTAGATTTATCATCATATGAACCAAGAGGCCAACTGGGATAGAAACCATCATCATCCCACCTTTTATGTATTACCCCAAAACTAAAAATTACACCTGGATCCCATATCTTGAGTTTGTCACCAACTATGATACTGAAATCAAGAAGTATTTCATCCTTCCTCACAAAGAATGAATTATCAAAAATGGATTATGCATCAAAAAAAGGATTATTAGTGAATTAAAGGATACCTCTATCCTCTGGATCCTTAAACTGATCTGTAATAGTAAGTTGAATCTCTAGTTTTGGTAGAGCCATCTACACACTCTCTAAAGAATATTGTAAACCCACAAGAGAGAATCCTCCTTCAATGATCTCTTGTGTCCAATCTATTTATTTCTTCCAAATGAGGTCTTCAATGAATTCAAGATTACTATCAAATCTTGTTAGCACTTGATTAAATTCATCAAAATGAGTGGGATCATCACATAATAATTTTTTTGATTGGCTTTCATCACATCCTGAGCCAAGCAAAGTAGATGAACTAGTGAACAAATTAGTAACCTCATCAATTACATACCTTTACAAATAATATTTAAGATATGAAAGCTGCTTAAGCTCTTGATCAAAATCAGCAAAAAGGCTTTTCTCAACAAATTCTTCCAACTTGTCCTCGTTGGCATGAGTTTCAAAATCAGCTTCTTCTTCATTACTTCTTCACTTTTTGAATCCATTTCAATGGAGTGTTCTAATATACCAAGCTGATCTATAACTTCAATTAATGCACTTTGGACATTATCTATATAAGTCTCTATTGATGTAGGCTCCTCAATCATCTTCATTTGGTCATCACTTTGTGGTATTAAACCTATAGGTTACAAACCACAAAAAAGCAATTCTTCTTTTGTCAAAAAATGTTTCACCTTTCCCATGCTCTGCTTGACTATTTTTTCTAAAAACTCATGTGCCCTTGGTGACACATTTTGTTCACTCCTCCAAATAGCCAACAAGTTAGAAATCAAAGGCTTAAAAACATCATCATCTTCTTCCAAAATATCAGACATAATAGTTTGCATGGAAATGATAACATTTTTCGAATGAGCCTCTTTAATAACTTACCAAAAAGTTTCAAACATCTCAATAATAATATTTTTACAATCAAATTCTAGCATCAACAAATCAAAACCATATTTTGAAGTAATCTATAGAATCTTTACCCTCTTAAAAAAAAAGGGTCTTATATCTCATCTAAATACCAAAAAATCTCCAAAATTAAATGAAGTACCTCCTTAATTATGTCATCATTGTAGGGAACTTTAGGAGCTGAAAATCTAGTGATTTCA
This sequence comes from Torreya grandis, assembly GCA_037957365.1. Taxonomy (NCBI): domain Eukaryota; kingdom Viridiplantae; phylum Streptophyta; class Pinopsida; order Cupressales; family Taxaceae; genus Torreya; species Torreya grandis. The sequence goes on from JARHVA010001327.1 coordinate 820,125, forward strand.
CTGAGGCAAGAAGTAACTACAAGTCTCACATCATCATCATGAGTTTTAATAAACTTAGGCTGGACCGAAGCAACTACTGATGGCTCCAAATGCTCTTTCAAGATTTATTAATTTGGTTGAGTAACCTTAGAAAAATAATATTCCATTTCCCTCAATTTTATAAGTATGACATTCTTTGGATGGTGATAGTACTTGAGATCTCTTCCTAATACAAAAATCCTATATCTCACTTCCTCTTCTCCTTGGAAAACCCTAGGTTGGGGACTATTGAGTGAATCTATGAAATGTTTTTACAAGGTAATCTTGTATTTATTAACTCTATGAGACATAATATCATACTAAAATCTCTAACACAAAGGTTGACACATACAAACACAACTAACACAAATCCTAAACACCAACAGGTTGGCAAGATCACAACACTGATACCATTGTAATATCCTGAAAGAGGATATTTTTTAAACACACAAAAATATATCAAATTAAAACCCACAATAACATAAATAACACTCAACACTTATTATAATAGACTCAAATCTGAAAATAACACCACTCAACACTTAGACTCAAATCTATCACAAAACTGGACAAACTAGTCAACATAGAATTTGGTAATTTTGCCACATAAATAATTGACAACTCCTTTAATTTATAAAATATTATTTAAAAAATTAAAAGGGCTGTTATAAAATAAATATATAAATAAACACAATAACTATGAAATATAAAAATTACAACATCAATACACCACACCAAAACTGTAAACTACACAACATTGCCAACACTATTTTACCCTAATTTGAAGGGTGAATCTCCAAATCACTTAAAAATGATATATAAGAGAAAATGGGAAGAAATGGTACTAATTTATAATATTAAAAAACTTAGATATAACATCAACACACTTCACATAATAACATACTCATAAAATATCCACACAACTTCACTGAAAGACATGCAAACTACACACTTTCTCCACACTGGAACTTTGAATCTACAAAATTAAAGCATAACACATAAAAATAGCACAAACCAAAGCATAACACAACTAAAAATATGAATTATATTAAAATATTTAATTACACATACAACTTACAAATATTATGATAATGTGATCTCAACTTTGATGCACAAATTGCTCCACACTATACTTGAATCTCCTTAAATGCACAATCACAATATTTGCATGAGATTGTCCTACTGAATCAAAGGGTTTTCATCCTATGATTCATTAAATCAATGGGGTTTCTTCAAAATATACATATCTTCAATGATTTTTTATCTAAGGAATATGGATAAAGTGAACCACAGGTTCAAACTTACAAAGGGGGGTTTATAATTTCAAAGATATTTTACAATGGGAGAGAGCTCTCCATATATAGGAAATGAAAGGGATGAGAGAGAGAGATGGAAAATTCATATACAAGATAATAAATTTGACCTCCTTGAGTGGGTACACTATTGGGCATGTGAACCCATGTGTAAGGGTTAAGTAAGAATCTCATGATTACCCCTTTTCTTTGTCTTGGTCTCGCACTATCCATGTGCCTCTAAAAATGCATCCCACTCACACATGTGAGCCAATCTAGAATAGTGCATTATGTCTCCCACTTCGTTACTGAACACATACTTCCTTTTGACTTCTCCACATCATTCTAAAATGACACTTCACTCACACATGTGAGAGCAAATCTAGAATAGTGCAGTCTTGTCATTTTCTTCCATGTGACCCTAAAGATTCCTAGGCAAGATAGAATCAACTTTTGACTATTTTAAAAGAGAATCACATGCCAAAGCACTATTCCCAATTATAATTTCTCCCCAATTTATCTTACATCAACTTAAACACATGTGAGCTCCCTCGTGGGCCATGCCACATCATCCACTAGCCACCTCATTAGCTGCCTCATCCCTACATCACCTACCATGTCACCATGAATAGTGATAATGAGTAGTGACACATGAATAGTGCTAATGAATAGTGATCCCACATGAATAGTGGTGAAGGAATATTAGAATTAACCAATTTTCCCTCAACATCAAATTTAATGCAAAGGGGACATGACAAGGGGCACCTTCCTCCTTTCGGCCAAATTTTGTTTTTTGAGGAGAGGAGAGATGATCATGCTCAAACAATAATTTAACTTGAGGATGGGACCATTGATGTATCATGGCCTTATTTACCTCCTTTACTAACTTATTTTCCTACTCTCTTGTAATCGAGGGGTCATATTGAATCACCTGAGTTACCAACATAAGAATTCTATGATGATTCATCTGAGTATAAACCTTAGAATCATTTGCAACAAACATAAGGATTGGATCATGATCATAGCTCCTATGGACATAAGGTATATGGATTCCATTCTTTCTAAGGTCATTGAGGTATGGTCTCACTCTATTATTGGGATCCCAATCTATAAATTGTGATTGATTTAGCCCATAGTGGGTTATGATATTCCCAACTTAGTTGAGGTGCTTCCTCAATGAATATTGCATTTGGTCAATGCACAAAGGGATCTTATAATACTAACTTTGGTACTTGGTAGTGAAATATTCATCCACAATATTATATACCTATAAATATATCTCCTACTCCACTACTTTGTTAGGGAGAAAATGAGGTATATTCAAAGGAGGAACCCTGGTTCCCTCTATCTTGATTACAATACAATCATGATAGTACCAATAGTGTCCCATATTTGCAATACTTTTCCTTATGTTATCATAAAGGCTAGGCATATAACACCCATAAATGGCCTAGTACACCAATGGGTATTTTTCTTTTATAATTTTATTTATTTCCCTCTTGAACATGTAAACATAGAGTAGGGAGAAGTCATCATAGACCCTGTTGTTCACATATTTTGTATATGGCTTTTAGGGCTACCATTAGGTCATGTGCACTATCCCCATGATTTCATCTACTACATACGAGATCATGTAAAAATTTACATCATATGGCCTTTCATCAATTTTAAACGTTTTTGCTTTGAGTTGGACACTGATAACCTCCCCAAGTGCCATAATTTTATTTGAAGATAGAATTATGTCTAGAATGGGCTCCCACTCTTTATGTATGTAAGTGGTGATAGAAAACCCATACACCCTATTAAATAAGTCCATGGTTATCCTAATGCTTTTCTTGATTATGGGCATCAAATAAATGACCCCACTAATGTTTAATTCTTTTCTTTTTGATATCCACTATTTGATTTTGCATTCAACTGTGTTATGGTCTAACTAAGCATAGGCTGTGACTTAGTTATAAGTCATTTCAATCACTAATAGGCGTAGATACTTCTTAAAAACATCCCTAGAGGTATAAATAAACATATTTCTATGAAGTCTTAAGTTAAAATAGTCTCGAGTAATAGTGTAATTGAATAATCAATCATGATGTAAGTCAATGCATGACATTACCTTAGACTTTGTTTCTATATTAGGTAAACCCATTATTTTAAATAGTAATAGATCATCCATGACTATTTTCCTATCCTTCTCTAGTTGGTCTTACACTGTATACATATTGATGTCATCAATTTCATCCCAGAGAGAATAGTAATGGGGAAATGGTAATACCCCTATGTCAAAAACTGTGTCCAGGTACTCAATTAATCCTATAATATAACATTAAGAAGGAGGTAGGTTAGTGGATTGGGATGATGAATCCATTGTTGTATTGTATAGTTTTTGGTAAGCTTAGCTAGATTGATTCATAAATTCTCTAGCATAAAAATCAGGGTTCTTGAGGGCTTGGTGGCTTGAATTTTCAATTTGAAACTCATTGATTAATGACAAAGTTATTTGATGTTCTCAAGATTTTGCATATATTTATTAAATATTGAGATTTGAATTCCTAGTTTTTGTGAAGTTAATGCAACAATGGATTTTGGATCTATTATTAATTTTGGTTTGAAATTGACAAGTCAACTTTGGCAGGTGTCTTTTATGTCATATGGTGACTTTTCATGAATTATAAGTGCTTATTCATCACCTTAAAACAAGCGTCCATTCCTCATTTATTCAACTTTTTCATAGATGTCAACTCTCTCACTTGTATTTTGTCCAAGCATCTTCGAGATTATGACACTTATCTCAATATCATTTATATAAGGGTATTCATATTTATAATTCAATTTTATATGATTCACAAGCTATGACTTAATGATATTTTACCAGCTATGATGATCTCGAGGACTTGAGACTCTCTGGAATTTAAACTGTGTACCTTTTTTGAAAAGCTTTGCATGCATAAGATAGTGTCACATAGAATAATTTTAGGGACCTAGGGAAATAACTATATTTTAGTTTTGTACCTTCCTTTTGACACAATCTAGGATTTCAAGATGATGACATGTGGACAACTCTCATGAATCTAGAGAAAATAGAGTTTTGCCTATGTAACTTCAAATAATAAGCTCTAAGTTTTCAAAATTGTGCCATGTGGATGGTTCCTATTAACTCAGAGATTTAGAAATCTTATGACTATAATTTATTTTATTGGGCCCCTAAATTATGATATGACAACACTAGGATGGCTTTCATCATTCTAGAGACTTAGAACTTTTACAATGTATTTTCAACTGATAAGGCCTTAACAAATGAGATATGCCACCTAACATGATCTTGAGAGTCTGGGAATCTTTTCAATATCATTTGTATATGTTCCTTCATAGACTCTGAGTGATTTAAATGTTTCCATGTGGAGTGATCTCGTGGTTTTGATAACTTGGAAGAATTATAAATATTTATGAAAATTAATATCATCTTGAGTTAATGAGATTTTGACACTTGGATGACTCTAAAAAATTTAGAACTTAGAATGTAGTTTGAAAGGAAAACATCTTGAGAGAATATGATTCTTCCACATGGAATGATCTTGTGAATCTAGATGCTCGATAAGACTTATAACTTTCACAATGCATTGTGGTCAACTGTGAGTGAAAAGGATGTCAGCAAATGTCATGATATAGGGATCTTGACAGAAATTTGAAATCTAGGATGTTGCACATCAAAACTTAAATATGATAACATGTATTCATTGTAACTGTTAGTAGATGAAATCAAAACTTGATTTTAATATGCATTCAAAAATACAAAAAGAATTGAAGGTGTAAAATTATTCATGAACAATGCCCAAACTTTGATTTTCTCCCTTTTTGTAACTTTGTGATAAAATTAGACTTTGAAAACAACCTTAGGATTTTGCACATTAGATCAATATTATAATTCTTAAGGTTGATATGGATGGTGAATAAATATTTCTTAATAATAATGGGTCCCTATTTGAATTCTAAAATTGGTGTGTGTTGGGGCACAACAAATGGTGACTTAGTGGATAAATACTCCAAAGTATTTGAGAACCTAGAATTTCAGTTAATACATTATAACAAAACTTTAATTTTAAAAAGAAAATAATAAGTAGACTAGTCAAAAAAGGCTCTAACCTCCTCATGAAACATACTAACCCTTTTCATTCCTAGGATATGTTTGTGATTTTGTGAAATTTATTTTCCAATTTTTATGAGAGTTTTAATAGAGTCATGGAAAAAAACCATAGGTTTCATTTTGATTTTTTTTATAAAAATGATAATATGGGAATCTTGGGCATTGCTCTGATACTAGTCAGGTGTTCATAGCCAAGATAGAGATACCTCTATTTCTACTCTAAGCATTGATATATTATTAACTATGCATCGATAGCCCTAGTAGAGATTACTTTAATCACCCTTATTCCATAAGTTTGTATGATTCGGTATTTTTTTAGAACACAAATGGAAGAAGGGTTGGGAATCACCATTGGCTAGGTGTATGTAATTTTTTTTACCAATATGTTCCTGCTAGTATGCATCTATTTTAACGTTTCTTATCTACCATCCAAGTTTTAACATGTAATAGTGAAGTTGATCTTTGGAAATAAAAAATCTATAAAATTTGCATGAATATATTAGATTAAATTCCAAAGGCCCAGTAAACTTAATCAATATAGGTAGAACCTAATTTCAGTCATAACACATACCTTAATTCCAAAACCTAGAGTATTGTGAGAAAAAATATTGATATATGCTAGTTTTACACTTATCAGATCATCCCCTTTCCTTTGGTAGGTATTTCATAATTCTAGCATAATAAATTGATTCAACTATTTTTCAATTTTAAGCAAACTAATCTAGAAAGCAACAAAACTAATTATGACAACAAATGTAAAAAATAGGGAACTAGTCTAGATTTAATCTAGGAAAGCAAGAAATCTACTCTAGAGAGTAGGAATCTAATATACTCTTATTTATACATGTGCACTCATAGTCATTCAAAAGTATCCCTAATTGGATAAACCATGAAATAGTGTTTCAAATTTTTTCCATTAACTAAAAAAGTGAGGCCATTACCTTGGAGGTCCTTCAGATGAAATACATTATTACCTAATATTTTAGATATTTGGTATGGATCACTCCATAAGGGAGAAACCTTATCATGATTCTATTTATTTTCATGTTATTTATCCCATAAAATCACTAGGTCTAAAATCTTGAAAGCCTTGATTTTAGATATTTTGTCAAACCACCTTTTGATAATATCTTGGTGCTTATTGAAGATATGCAGTGACTTAGTTCATGCATATTTCATCTGAACTACATTGAGTAGTTTGTAATGAATTCTTTAATCTTCTCCCATATACTCTTGAATGAATTGGTATGTTGGTAGTTTAAGAGCGAGAAAAAATTACTGTCATCCATACACTAGTAAGAAAGGTGAAGCCTTTAGGGTTTGCTTATGTCTTGTTCTATCTGCCCATAATGCATACTTTAGTAGAAGATGCCATTCTCTTAGTTTATATTTTGTTTACTTCTTGATGGAATCCATCAATTTATTGTTATTAGACTCAGCTACTCCATTACATTTAGGATAATAGTTCAATGAAAACTTGAGGGTAATTTGATTGTCCTGAGCCCATTCTATAAATTCAGCTAACTAAAATGCTGGTCCATTATCATAGACCAAAGATATTGGAATTCCAAACCTGGTGAGTATGTTTTCTTCCAAAAATTTGATCACATATTTGGATCTACAATTATGTGTAACTAAAACCTTTATCCATCTAGTGCAATCATCAGTGGATGTTAAGACAAATTGTGCCCTGCTGAATAAATTAGGTTGATTATCCCAACACAATCAAGACCCAATTGAGCAAAAGGGTGTCCCTTAATGAATGATTGCAATGGCATAACAACATGCACTTATATTTTCCTAAACATCTAACATTCATGGCATTCCATGACATGATTATGGGCATAGTTGAATAATGTAGGCTAGTAATATCCCGTTCTCAAAATTTTATGAGTTGTTACATTGCTTGAGGGATGTCCACTACTTATTCTTTGATGTAAGTTATTCAATATGTCTACAACTTCCTATTTTGATACATACCTCAAATAGATGCCTTCATAATTATTGTGATATAAAAATATTTTCTTTATCATGTAATGGGTTGATTTGAGCCTAAGGGATAACCTTTGTTCTCTATTCAGTTCAAGGGGACATATACTTATAAGTAAGTAGTGGATAATATGTGCATACCAATCAATAGAAACTACTTACGTTTCATTGATCTATTCAATATGAAAACAAATCTATCTTAGTCATGAGATTGATGAGTCCTTGTCCACATATCATCTTGGTAAGTTTGATTTCAAGATCGAACTCCTATAGTTTTTCCATCCACTAACCTCTTCTCTCATCCAATTCATTTTATTTGAGCATGAGTTAGATGGTTGGATATAGGACAATGGAATATGTCTTATTCCTAATAATATGATATCTAAACTTCTTTATAATGTTGATTATTGTATATATTTTCTTATCTGTCATTGAATATTTTAGCTTTGCATCTTTAAAATTAGTATTCTTGAAGGAAATCAGATGTTCACTATTATCTACCTTTTGTGTGAGTACTACTTATATAATTTAATCTAAAGTAACTGAGTAAAGGAAGAAATCCTTAGTGAATTCTAGACTGATCAGGATTGGAACTTGAGTAATGGCAATTTTTATATCCTAAAAGGCTCTTTTGGCTTTAGTTATCGATTTTATTTTAGCCTCTTGATTCAACATGGAATTCAGTGGATTGACAATCTCTACAAATCTAGAAATGAAATTTCTCACAAAGTCTATCTTTCCAAAAAAATACTTCAATATTTCTTATTATTATGAGATGTTAACTTGTAAATTATCAAAATTTATTTTGGGTCAATGGAAATCCCATTTATGGTAATGACATGGCCTAATATTTTTCTTTTGATAACCCCAAAAATACTATTCTTTAGATTTAGTGATACTCCATATCTCCTAAATTTGTCGAATACCTTTTGTAGATGATTTACATGATCAACTCTATTATTTGAAAATAATTTAAGATCATCCATGTATATGATGATTCACTTGTCAAAAAGTCCTATAAAAGTGAAGTCCATAGCTCACTATAAGGTTACTCTTGCATTAATTAGATCGAAATGCATCCTTTTATATGCAAAAGTCCCCCTCTTGGTGATGAAAGTGGTCTTCAATCTATATTTTTTTTCTATCAACACTTGATTATAGCATGATAATTCATCCAATAAGGACATCATCTTAGAGCCACTAAAAATTTAGATTACTTCATCTAGAGAAGGCAGAGGGTAGTTATCTTTCTCTAATGATCTATTCAAATTCCTAAAATCAACACACAACCTAATTTTTCATTCTTCTTCTTGATCGACAATAGGTTATCAACCCAAGTAGATTGCTTGATTGGAAATACAATATTAGCATCTAATATGTTTTATACATCTTTTTGAATGAGGGGATATAAAATTGGTTTTATTGGCCTTTGTTTCTTCCTAAATGGATTGTGTTCTAGATTCAATGGGATGGTATGCATGATGACCCTAGGATCAAAAAATTTGAGGTCTTCATACGTCCAAGCTATCACATATTTATATTATTAAATAGATTCTTCAATTTTTATTTCTCATTTTTAGTGCAAATCAAGCCAATGTTTACATATTGGAGCTGCTAGTCCATTCCCAAGGTTTCTTTGACAAAGTTAGATTCAATTACTTTAGACTAATTCTACTTTTAAGCGTATGGATTCATGTCAAAATATTTCTCTAGTGAGAACATCCCCATAGGTATGTGATTTTCTTTTAGCTGTAAGATACCAACTCTTCCTAGGTGTTTTTCATTCATAGGTTTAAAATCCTTTTCGTCTATTATTTGAGATTTGAAGGCTCCATAATTATTCATAAATCATATGATCTGCTAACCATCATAAAATACTTGGAAGTTCTCCTTTTTATTTGGGATAGAAGGGTAAGGAAATGGATCCATAGAAAGCTTATACATTTTCGATTCCTAGAGTGGTGCTAGGTTGGCAGCTAAAGCTTCTATTGAATATGTTGTTTTATTTTCTTCTCTTGGAACAAATCCGATGTTAAATGCTTTGAAAGATTCAATTAGATTCCAATCCCTATGTTTATCCTTTTTAAATTAATCAAGTTTTCATTAATATTTATTTTTGATCTAGTTGACAACCAGCTCTGAATCTCCAAATATTTGTAGTTGCTTGACATTGTTGGGTGAATATTTTGTCGGCCAGCTAACTGGTGACCAAAATAGTTACTATCACCACATCATAGGGAGATTGGTCATCCAATGCTATAGGTTTACCACATCTAAAGGGGACAAATCTCTCCTCTCATCAAGGGGAGGTTCCCTGTTAAATATGTGGAGGCTATATACTATATATATAAGCAAAAAGTAAGACACAGGGGTGGAATGAACCATCCATCTCTCTTTTTTCAGAGATGATGCTAACAAACAGAGGAGAAATCCTGGGTGATTGGTGAAGGCACTTCTCTTCTTTTAGAAGTAACATTCAGCCAAGAGTCAGATCCCTTCCTAGATAGTAGAAATCTTGGTGAAGTAATAGAAGGCACTTCTCTTCTTTCAAAAATGCTTATTCTATAAGCAACAAAAATCTTTCTGGTAACAGGTGACAAAAGGGCATAGTAACCAGCAGTATGAAATAGAACACAAAGTTTCCACCTCAACTACCCAAGAGTGAGATACAAAGAATAATGGGGGCATAAATTCATCCCAAGGTCCTTTACACAGATACAAAAAAGAAAAAACACACACTGAAGACAACTATGACAACACAAAGTCTAAAAGTAGTTGGCTTCAGGACACCTTCCTTATCACCTCCACTAGTTCTTCTTGTTAAATCAAATTAATAAGAATGCTTTCAAAAGACAGACATAAGAACAATATCCTAAAGTAGCACAAGCTATAACAACACAAAGTCTGAAAGTAACATGCTTTCTTATTTAATCAAAGAAATAAGAACTACAATCTGAGCTCAAAGTCTCAGAAATGCATTTCAATTTGGGTAGAGTTTCACTTCTAGTAAGGGGAAGATCTCCCTAAAACAATAAAAGAGATTACAATATATAGCAGCCAAGAAAGACTTGGCACTTTGTTCCATAAAACAGTGCATGCTGTGCATTCAATGCCTTGAATGCATTTCTAGGTTTGTTAAAGGACTACATTGAAAATAGGGTGGCTATCTTAACTATGGCATATCATTTCATCCCATATGTCTACTCCTGAGTCTGGATCATCTGGTCTATCCCTTCTGACATTTGTGTAGCTTTCCATTTTGCCTTTACTTCATGGAAGAAAAATAGGCCGCATCGTCAATGTTTGCAAGCTAGAAAATCTACTTCGTAGACTATTCTAGCTACCGAAATAACTATTGCATAGATATTTTCCTCTTTATCCTCTTTTTGCTTTTGTCTTTTTTAGCTTTGTCTCTTCTTAGAATTTAAGCTCTCAAGTTATCTTTTCCCCTTTCTAGTTTTGTCTTTTCCTAGAATCTGAGCCCTCGGGGCTATATTCTTAGCTTTTCCAGCTCTTTCGGCTCCTTCAACTAGTCGCTAAGTTTGTTTTTAGGTTCTATGCCACATTTGAAACTTAGAGGATATTTTATTACCTTAAATTTGATGTCCATGGGCACATCATTGGTTGACTATTTCAACAGTTCAGGCGGCCTTCTTAGCTCCTTGGTTCAATCACTTTCTTGCTTCGATCGCTTTATTGGTTCAATCGCTTTCTTGCTTTGATCGCTTTATTGATTCAATCGCATTCTCGCTCCTTGGTTGAACCATCCGTTGAACCACCTATTTGCTGCTTCTTTCCTTGACTAAGGCCGCCTTGGAACCTTTCAACCCATGAGCCATTGAACTTTGAACTCTTTCAGTTCAAGGTTCAATCGGTTCATTGGTTCATCCTTTGTCTGTCACTTCCTTGTTCTTTCTAAGCTCTTTGATCTTCATCACACTGGTTAAACCTTTGAACTTGTGAACTCGTTGAACCTTTTGGTTCAAGGTTCAATGGTTCAATCAGTTCATTCTTTTTGTTTGGCTAGTCTTTTGATCTTTTTGAACCAAACACGTTGAACCAGTTAGTCGTTGAACCTGTTGAACCATTGAACCCGTTGAACCTTTGAACCAAAGTGGTTCAATAGTTCAAGCCTTCTTCTCTTTGATAAGTGTTTTGAAGCCATTAAACCTTGAAGCAGTTGAAATTTGAACCTTGAAAAATGTGCTTAACTCTTGCTGATGATGTTGAACCTTTGAACCCATTGAACCAAAATGGTTCAAGGTTTAATGGTTCAATGTTTTGATTCTTGCTTAGAAGCTTGCCGATGGATGCTTTGGTTGAACCTTGGCGTTGAACCAATCTTGAAAATGACTAAGTGCTAGAAACTTGTTATTTTGAGAGCTTTGCTTCTTTCCTATAGAGTCCATAGAAATCAACCTGTGAAGCCCATAGAACTTGGCCTATAGAGTCCGTAGATTTAAGCCTGTAGAGTCCATAGATTCAAGGTTGTAGAGTCCGTAGATTCAAGCCTACAGAGTCCATAGATTTCTGAGAAAGCTTTCAAAACTGAAGAACCTAAATGCTCAGAATAATTTTTGAAATGGGAAGAGAGGATTTTGGTTTGTAGGACCAAAATAGTTCAAATGTTGTCCCAAAAATGAGCGATATTTTTGGGGGGACAACAGCTTGCTCCAGTTGGGGAACTTCCTTCAGTTGAAAACTTGGAATAGCTGAGGGGAGTAGAAACTAGAATCTTCAGTGCCTTGAAGTATGCCATTGGGCTATGGAGTCATGCTACCCAAGAAATAAAGGTGCCAAAAATGAAAATAAAAAGCACAAAATAGAACTAAAGACTATACAAATATACATATGTACAAATGATCTTATTTGATGCCTAAAAATTTGAAGTGCTTCAGATGCTGCCCACTGTGAGACATTGGAAATGGTGTGCCATCCTGATAAACTAGCAGGAAACCATTTTGTCCCTAGAAATGGTGATGGGTGAATGGAACTCTCCACCAGGAAACCAATTTTTTGCATCTTCCTCTTGGCCTTTTCTTCTTCTTGCTCCATGGCAGGACGTGGTCTTCAAATTGAAAACCATAACTCCTTGCTCTCCCTATGAAGAGTTCCTTTTGCTGACTTTGGAATACAGTAGTATGGTCTACCACCATAGTTTGCTATTTTTCTAGTCCAGTCCAGCACATGCTTTGATTGTCAGCATCAAACCACTAAAAAACCATCAACTCATCATCTCCTTTGGTGTGAAGGAGTTTGACCTCTTCACCCTGAGCAGTTTTCAATTTGAGTAACAGAGATCCACATCCAGCTATGGAAGAATTGATTCCATCAAATTCTAGGATCCAAGCATCATCAGAAGCTAATCTTCTATCAGATTTCTCTTCATGGGAGATGGAAGATCCTTCTTGATTTGTACTGTGTCCTACCAATTTTTTTGATGCCTTGTTTGGATGAAATCCTAGATTGCCAGCTACAAGACTTTCATCAGTTGGGACATGGGCATCCTCTATGGTCAAGAAGTAATTACCCCTGCCTGAAGGCTCAAATAGAATTTGAACAACAAGGGTTGACATCTGGGTAACCACAATCTTTGCCTCAGATAGGTCTGCACCTGGTTCTCCACCAATGTTTAATTGCTCAGGATTGGCTTGCAGGGATTCAAATTTAGTCATTTGAATTTTGGATATTTTGACGTGATCAATTATATCAGATGACTGAAATGGACTTGGAAGAGGGGATGGGAGTTCATCCTTTTGGTTTTTGGGAGGGGGAGAACTGGTCTATGAATTTGAAGTAGAAGGTGTAGAAATGTTTGATGTACTTACCTTTTTGGCAATCACTGGGTCCTTTGACTAGAAAGGAAGAGGGGTTATCTGCTTAGCAATTGAAATTGCTAGTTGGGGTCACTCCTCTATCTTTTATTTATCAGCCTGCTGGGTTGACTGATTCTTGGACCAGGTAAATACTGCGTATGATCCTTCAACTGCCTCATCTTCACTTTTGGTTTCATCTTGGTAATTCAGGAAACTAATGTGGGAGTCGCCAGCTAATTCTTCTTGATCCTCCATGAAGAGATTAACATCATTTTCTTGCTCAAACTCAGGTTGGAAAGAGAAAGCATGTTCTATTTCCAGATATCCAACTACTGAGTTGGTTGGAGGTGCTTCAAGGGCAAGGTTCCTCTATGGGGGAGGAAGATGATTTGGTTTCCCTTGAATTTTGGCAGCGTTGCCCTGATATGGCTGATTTTGAAATGCCCTCCTTGGCATATCCCAATTAGGAGGAACAGACATACTTAGGGCCATTTTCCTTTTCAAGGCTATCAGTTCATTTGCCAGCTTTTGCACCATTCGGTCAGTGGTGGCTATGGGTGAGTATTCAGAAGATGAAGAGGTTTTCCTTTGTTAGGATCTCTCCTTATCTTTCCTTCGAAGATAAGGTCATCTTTTAGCTCAATAGCCAAGTCTTGAGCAGTAATAAGGTCTATGTGTCTAGCCCGTCTCAACAAGAAACTCACTTCAGGTAGCTGTGAGTTGATGAAGAAGCATTTGAGGTTTTGAGGTGTCAGCTAGGTGACCATGGGAATCCTGTGCCTCAGCTTGTCGAACCTAGCAATGAAGTCCATCATAGGCTCATGGGGCTCCTTCTTCATTTATGTGAGCTGGGCCAGCAAGGCATGTGCATCTTCTATGGGCTTGAACCTCACTTTGAACTTGGCTTTAAGTGTGTCCAAGCCAGTCACTGATCCAGCTTGCAGATGGTAGAACCAGTCTACAATAGCACCTTATAGGGTCTCCATAAAAATCCTGACTACCACGTCTTCAAATTCCACCCCTATCACACCACAAGCTATGCTAAAGGCTGGAATGTGTTCATTAGGGTGAACTATCCCATCACCAAATAATCTGGGGAAATTCTTTCTTGAACTGTGTGGGAGTTCATGCAGGGGTGGAGTCAAATTAAGTGGGCCAAAAGAGTTACCCCAGGGGCCTCGAAATGCCATGATTTAATTATCAAAAATAGGGATAACAAATTTGGGTGGAGTGGCCAAATTATAGAACAAAAATAGAAAAGAACTGGCCCTGCTTCAGCTTGAGGCTTCAAACTGTGCACTCTTTTCCAGCAGCTCTAGTTTTGCAGACCAGATAAAATAATAGAGATGGAGGAAAATGGTAAGGCTATAATGATAATGAGTAAGACACAAAATGAAGTCACCATAGTATATATAATGGATAAGGGAAGGAACTGCTTCAATCTAAAACTTGAGGCTTCAGACTGCACGTTCATCCCCATCAGAGTACCCAGAAAAATTGTTGTGCGAGATTGGGGAGGAAAAATTAACAATGGGAAAGCACTAGAGTAGTTCATTCTTCCACAACAAAATGCATGGATAAGGTTATAATGATAATGGGTAAGACACAGGTGATGTTTCAATCTAAAACTTGAGGTTCCAAATTACACAAAATTACTGTGTCCCCAGCGGAGTCACAAAAAACTGTTGGGTGAATATTTTGTCGGCCAGCTAACTGGTGACCAAAATAGTTCCTATCACCACAGCATAGGGAGATTGGTCATCCAATGTTGTAGGTTTACCACATACAAAGGGGGAAAATCTCTCCTCTCATCAAGGGGAGGTTCCCTATTAAATATGCGAAGGCTATATATATAAGTAGAAAGTAAGACACAAGGGTGGAATGAACCATCCATCTCTCTTTTTTCAGAGATGATGCTAATAAATAGAGGAGAAATCTTGGGTGATTGGTGAAGGCACTTCTATTCTTTTAGAAGTAACATTCAGCCAAGAGCCAGATCCCTTCTTGGATAGTAGAAATCTTGGTGAAGCAATAGAAGGCACTTCTCTTCTTTCAAAAATGCTTGTTCTTGCAGGCAACAGGAATCTTTCTGGTAATAGGTGACAAAAGGGTGCAATAACCAGTAGTATGAAATAGAACACAAAGTTTCCACCTCAACTACCCAAGAGTGAGATATGAAGAACAATGGGGGCACAAAGTCATCCCAAGGTCCTTTATGTTTCTATGCAAAATTGCTTTCTACATTCAAAGAAGAAATAAGAAACTAAAATAAATGGTCAAGGCTAGAAGTACCTGATAAAAGTCAAGCGCACCGAAATCAGACGTTGGAAGATTCTCCTCTTTGGCTGTGGAGGAATGACACCTGCGAAAAAGAGACTAAAACACGGAAAGATGTTAGTCAAAGATATGGTGGGTTGTCAGGCGAACGCCCGATCCCGGAAGTACGAAGACTCCCTAGAAGGATATCAACCCACTAAAAAAAAAGCGTAATATTTGACGAAAGTAGAAAATAATGACAGAAATAAATGACGGAAAATAAAATGCGTACCTGATAAGTGGCACTGTTCTGCATAGTCACCGGCGTCGGTCTCTGTGGTGCCGGCGTCGGTCAAGGATAGTGCCGACGTCGGTTGAGGTGCCGTCGTCGGTCGGGGAAGTGACCGGCGTCGGTCGGGGCAGGTTCTGAACAGAGGTCTGGGAAAGTTGCAGAAGGTCTTGATAGGTTCGGGACGGGGTTTTTGGTCGAGTCTGGAGGTTTGAAGCTTCGAGATGGCAGAGATAGGGAATAAATAATCAGAAAGAAAATGAAATAAAACACAGAAGATACTTACCTGTGAGAAGCCGTGATTGAAGCCATAGTCGAAGTTCTTGTGCAGTGCCGAAAGAACGAACGCTGGAGTTGATGGATGTTGGAGTTGATGGATGTTGGAGAGCCTGTAGATGTCGCAAATGGGAGCCTGTAGATGTCGTAAATGGAGAGACTATCTGACTGATCAGGGAGGGAAGACTGAATGAAGGCCCCGGGACGGTTTCGAGAGACGGTTCGATAACCGTTTCGAAAAACTGATCGGGAACCGAATGGTAACTGTTAACGGATAACGAGATGGTGACCGACGTCGGCAGGATTGCCGACGTCGGCCGATAAGTGACCGACGTCGGCGACATCGACCGGGTAAAGACCGTCGTCGGCAGATGCACAATGAGGACAGAGTCTAGCTTTTAGTTCTCTGCTTATTGTTACATGCTGCCAGGGTCAAGGTTGGTGGAACAAGTGATCGACAAGGGTTAAATAGGCGAAGAAGAATAAGACGGGGAGTGACCAGGGGAGTCGACACGATTTCGGTGTCTACATTTGCCCCTTTTTGTCTTGTTGGTTGTTCTGACGAACTGCAAGACAAAAATAGGAGTGATTGCCCCAGGTGAGGGATAAGGTTGATTTCGTCTTGTTGGTTGTTCGAATGAACTGCAAGACAAAAAAGGAAGAAGATAGGTTGCCCTGATTATGGATGAGGTATTCCCCCTCAAAGCAGGAGTCGAGGGAAGGGAACCGAGAATCGGGTGCTGATTTGACAAAGAGTGGATGAAAAAGGGGTGAGGGTGAATGCTGCAAAAGTCGTGATTGCGTGCATACCACTGCACGAGATGGTCAGGTCAAAGTGTCGCAGGTCAAGGGTCGAGGAGTGCCAAAATCGAAGTAATCGGGCCCCAGCATTTAGTCGTCTGCTGATCGGGTCACTCAATCTAAGCTGAAGCTCCAAATGGTCGTCGTGTTCTAGGTATCCTGGGCTCAGGAAGTGCTCCTAGAAACACGAAAAAGCCACAAGTAGTGCGGATCAACCGGTTTGCGATCCTATACTTGTGAGGGTCCAAAAAGGTCTGCGCACAATTTTTGCTAACCAGTCATGAGGTAGCATACATGCAAAAACAACCAAGGCAACAGTGTCTTGGAAGTAGTCGAGGTCAGAGGAGATAGGCATGATCTCCAATGGTTGGTGGTCGAGGGGAGGAATGGACGAAAGGATGTGGCCGAGCTAACCTCAGAAGACCCCATGTCAACTGAGTGCTGCCTACATAGCCCTGGTGATAGGGCCTCAGGCCAATGTAGTTCTCCCTAGATGGGAGGGAGGGTCAAAGGGATAAAATGGGTCATGGTCAAGGACAAGATTATGGTTAAAAGAAGGAAAGAAGGTTTGTCCATCAGAGAGACGAACAAACGAGAATGGTCGAGCTAACCTCAGGAGACCCCATGTCAACTGAGTGCTGCCTACATAGCCCTAGTGATAGGGCCTCAGACCAATGTAGTTCAGACCAAGTGTCCGAGTGGTAGACAAGTGGTTAAAATGGTTGATAGATTGATCGATGATTGGATGAGACGATGGGGAAAAAAAGATGTTGCAGCCTTTTCCGAATGGTGTATTCTGCAACATTGGTTGACGGGTTTTTCATCCCTAGAAATATTCCATATTCGTGATGGATGTATGCTAAAAATGAATTGAGGTTTATTTATGCTTCAGCAAGTATTGGTTTATGCTGAACATAAATTGTGGCGGGTCGATAGTTTCCATGTGTATTGGTGTCCATAGAAACTAGGGTGAATAGGCTAGGTCAGGTTGATGGTCTGAAAAGAGAGTTGAGTTGAGTCGATTGACAAGTGATGAAGGTGAATGTGACCAAAGTGTAGAAGAAGTGAAAAGCATATTGCTCTTTCATTGACAAAGACCAAAAAGATAGCATAGATAGGGGTTATGAGAACCAAGAGCCCCATTCATGCGTGACGTCGTTGATCGTGGTTATGTTAGAGCGGTAATCGAATCACTTAGACATTAAAGTGAGCTCGAAGTCCCTTGAGCGGGTGATAGGAGGAGGATAGGGTAACCCAGTCTAAGAGTAGGAATAACCTTGCCCCTTTTTATAGGAGACCCTGAGACAACTATAATTCAAGTCCATGACTTTTTTTTTTTTTTTTGCGAGGACTGATCAATGCGGGAAGCCTGCATAGAGATGTCGTTTGTTTGGTGGTCAGGTTGTGAAGTTGATCAATGTGAGAAGCTTCTAAAATAGTGCTATTTATTGCCAGATTTAGTCATAGCCATCCTTCGAGGGAGTGGTCTAGATTTTTGATTTTGATAAAAGGGCTTTTGAATAGCTGTCCTTCGAGGGAGCAGTCTATTAATTACAGCAATGATAGTACAGTTGTCCTTCGAGGGAACAGTCTGCTTTTTTTTTGATTTTGATAAAGATATAGTGACCATGGATATGTTTTGACATCTTGATTTGTTTTGACAGAAATGTGAGTCATGGACAAGATTATAGAAGGTCAAGGGCTCCCTTTTATGAGGACAAAGCATCCATACCGCATAAAAGGGGGTATAGGAATTGTTAAGAGGAAGAGGGTTGAAAGGAAGTAGGACTAAGAGAACGGGGATTGCTCAAGGGACGAGCTCAAGTTAAGTGTCAAGTGGACGAGTACTTGACTAGCAGTAGAACGGTCACAGATGCAACGCATTAAGAGGCTCAGGTTCTGGGCGTCCATCAAGAGAAGACAGACGGTAATTCCCTGATCCATACTTGTGCGTGATAATAAAAGGTCCGAGCCAATTAGGAGCAAACTTGCCTCGTTTACTTCGCTCCATATTGGTTACGTGTTGATTGATGAGTGGATGTGAAGTTGACTGATATGGTTGTTGATTGATCGAGACTGGTTGAATGTGTGGATAAAAAGGTTGGTCAATGTTTGGTTGAGATTTGGTCATTTGATAGTTGGTCAATGGTTGGCCAAGGGTTGATTGGTTGGTATTTGGTCTTTGGTTGGGTTGAATGTTTGGTTGAGGTCGGGTTAAATGTTTGGTTGCTAGTCTGGTTAAGGCTAAGTTGAAAGAGTGATTGATATGTGGTCGAGACTGTGTTGAAAAATTGGTTGAAGTTTGGATGAAGGTTGAATTCCCCCAGCGGCTAGGGAGAATGTTTGACGGATTGGTTAAGGTCGATTGAGGTTTAGTGGTCAGATGGACTGTGTTGATGTCGAATAAGGGGGTTAAAGGCGACAAAGGAACCAGAACCTGGCGTGGAGATCCCGAATTAGGTGATGAGGTTGGAGAGGTATGAGTTGGTGTTGATGATTTGTGGGAGGGAAGGTCAAGAGGATCCTTGATGAGAAGGGAATCCTTTCTCCGTTGGTGACGAATGACAGCTTTAAGAGCGCAACAACGCTCAGTGTCATGTCCCGGAGTATGATGATAGTGACAGTATTTAGAGTTGTCGAACCAAGAGGGTCTTGATCCGAGAGTTGATGAGAAGGGCAGTGTTGAAGGCTTGATAACGTGGTCAAAAAGAGAGGTGTCATTCCCCAGACATTGGTGAATGGCGACCTTGAGGGCACAACAATGTTCCGTGTCGTGTCCAGGCGTGTGATGATACGCATAGATACGAGTGTCGTCGAACCAAGGTGGTTTAGGTCCGAGAGAATGATATGGTTTGAGAGGCAGAAGGTTGAGGCGAGATGACTGCAACAAGTGCCGTAACAGCAAGGTATAAGAACCTGCTAACGGGTCTGGATATTTTATTGCAGTGAGGGTTGATGACGTTGGTTTGAGAGGCGTAAGAGACGTTGGTCGATGATTTAGAGAAGATATATGTTTGATAGGTTGATAGAGTAATGGAGGCGACGTGCCTCTGTGAAGGATGGGAGTAGGAAGCACTCCAATTAAAGTGGATGGATGTGGGCCTAAGATTGAAGGTAATGATGAAGGTGGGGGAGGAGTCCTCCGATGTGGTCTAATGGTCTTCGTGGGTTTGAGTCGAGGGCCACTATTGTGCGAGGCGAGGTTAGATACGGGTTTGGGTTTAGATGTGGACAGAGGTGAGTGAGATATAACAATCTCAGGCAAAGGGCAAGAGGAAACCGTGATTGGGTTTTCCTCAATCGAAATGGGTGAAGAGATAGGGTCTTCTCTTGATGGAGAAGAAATAGGAGAGGGTGGCTCCTCAAGTGGGCAGATGGTAGGGATGATCGTGCCTTCTGCATGTGCTTGAGGAGTAGGAGAGGTAAGGTCTTTGGATGAAGGTAGGGCTAATGGCGTAAGTGTGGTCAAGGCATCCTCCAGTATAGGAGAAATAGATGGAGGACTAATAGGAGAAGAGGGTTCTTCATCCTGTGAAGAAGGTTGGTCAGGGACAAGAGGTAAGATAGTGTTGACGGTGTGTATATGGTCTTGAGGGTCATTGATTATGGTTTGGATGTTGTCTTGAGTAGGCGGGTGATTCGGAAAAGGTCGTTTGAAGATGTCGAGGTTTTGGTTGGACGGTGCGTTCGGGTTATCCAAGATAAGATCGCCTTTGTCGAGCATGTCCTGGACGAGGTTTTTAAAAGTTTGACAGTGATCCGTATCATGGCCTTTGACACGGTGATAGTTACAAAAGTGATTCTCCCTGTACCATGCAGGGATAGGTGTTGAAGAGTCGAATTGATGTGGTCGGATTGAAGGGAGATTGAGGACCCCCTGCTTGACGAGTTTATCCAAGACAGAGGCATATGACTCTCCAATTGGAGTGAATTGACGCTGTATGGATTGACGTTGAAAATGTTTATTGATGTAGTCTAATGTTGAAGATGCTGGTCGGTTGGTTATTGTTGAAGATGATGGTCTAAAGATGACAGTGTTTGCCGACTCCTTAGATTGAGAGTGGGCAGAAGAAGGTCTGGAAGAAGAATGGTCATTGGTTCTTGTGTTAGTGTTACACAATTTGACTTTATCTTCTTCAATAGCGCAGAGTTCAAGTTTTCGGGCCATGGTGAAGGCCTCGTCGAAAGTGTGGAATGTTTGAACCCGCAAGGTGGATGAGATGTGACTGACACATGCTCGAGAAAAGAGCTCAATGAGCTCGGGTTGAGGCAAGGAGAAGGAGAGCTGGTTGATCAAGTCTCTCCAACGGGCGACAAAATCAACTACTGATTCGTCGTCAAATTGCCTAATGGAGTAAAGGTCTGTGATCGAGACTTGTTTAGTGATATTGATTGAGAAATGGTCGAGAAATAGTTGGGCAAGTTGGGTGAATGAGAAGATAGAATGTCTGGCAAGGGAGCTATACCAGTCAAGGGCAGGGCCAGAAAGAGACATAGGAAACGTGCGTAAAAGTAACGCATCGTCATGGGCAAAAAGATAGCAGGCATGTCTGAATGCCCGTAGATGTTGTTGTGGGTCTTCCTTACTCTGAAAGCGAGTAAATTTAGGAAGCTCCCAATGGTTGGGGTATGGTCGGATAGGGACGGAAGGATGAATGGGCTCGTTGTAAATCTGGTCATATGAAGAGATATTATTTGAACCGGAGATAGAAGCTTCGAGACTGGACATTTTATCCATCAGCATCTTGATGATGTCTGCTGACGGATTGGTGGACGGAGCGCCCCCTAGGTTGTAAGGCGCTTGAAATAGGCTAGAGGAGGTATACGACGTAGTCGGTTGTACCAGTAAGGGTGCAACGTACGGATGACTAGTCGCAGGGGCAGAAGTAGAGGTTAAGGGTGGTTGCGTCATGAAGGTCGAAGGTATAAGTTGACTAGGCACCGCCAAAGGTGGTTGAATAGCGGCACTGGTAGAGGGATAGGTTGGCACTCCTACATTTGTGGGTGCAAGAGTGTAAGGGGTCGAGACAATCAAGTTCTGATACGATGTAGAACTTGGTTGATTTGTAGATGATTGAGGGGGTAACGAAACCCCGATGGAGGTTGGTCTAAAAATAGACGAAGAGGCCAAAATTTCCGTATTGGCCATGGTTGGGTTAACGGTTGAGGCGAAAGGTTGAGTCAAAAAGGGTTGGGTGGTGAATGGTGTCGATGTCGTCGCCATGTCACCCGAGAGGTCTCGCGTTGGGTTTCTCGCGAGATAGTTATGGAGGGCTGCGGTATTGAGGTCCAAGAATTTTTTAAAATCCTGGTCCCCTTCAGGGATGATGTGAAGTTGAGTCGGGGTTAGGGTCGGTCCTGTAGGAGTTCTTTCAGTCTCTGAGTGGAACTCCATGATAGGACGGTTTAGAGATGGGGTAGACGAAAGCAGTTGACGGTCAGAGTGGTCAAAAAGGGCCTTGGTTTGACTGTGTGTCAAAACCATAAAAGGCAAGAGAGAACGTCCTTACACGCTCAAACAAGCAGATAAGAACTAAAAAGATGAAGACACAAGCAGATCCTAAAACTCTAGAAATAAAATTTTCAGGATTATAGTGGTTTATGCCTTAAAATGCGTGTTTGGGGAGGTTGGCTTTGTGAGTCGGGTCCTAGAAGAAGCAGTCTATGGAAGGTTTCGGGTTTTGTTATGGTGCTCAAGAAGTCTGTGTTAGGGTCTGGTACGTGGCCTGGTGCTAAGGAGCAAGCTCCCCTCACTTCACGATTCCAGTGGTTAGCTGGTTTCGCTTAGCCAAGATATACCTCGCCTAGAGATTATACTCCGCCAGAGAACGGAGTGGGCTTCCCCCTTGGTGATGAAATCCAAGTAGGGTCACTGGGACGGGTAAGGTATCCGCTGGGGGATGAAATCCCAGTCGGGCCTTGTCTCAGGTAAGTTAAAATGTTTATTTTGTGCAGGTGGTTTGGTCGTGTAACATCAAGTGATCTAGATTAATTCAATATGCGGTTTAATTACTATGTGTGGTCTAAGAGATGCAGGCAAACAGAAATGAATGCAAAGTGTTTTAACGTCCAAGTCGAAATGTTTGTTCGTATGAAGACGAATGGAGAAAGAGTTGAAGAATATGAGTTTAGCTAGTCTAGAAGTGCAAAGAAAAAGAAATGTTCGTTTTAGTTCTGCTTATGATGTCGTTTAAGAAGAGACGAAAGGAGGCGAAAAGGAAGAAACCTAATGCGCCTAAATGAACGAAAGAAAGAAAGAACCCAAGGAGGACCTAGGGTCCCACCGGGCGTGCCAGAATGTTTCTATGCAAAATTGCTTTCTACATTCAAAGAAGAAATAAGAAACTGAAATAAATGGTCAAGGCTAGAAGTACCTGATAAAAGTCGAGCGCACCGAAATTAGACGTTGGAAGATTCTCCTCTTTGGCTGTGGAGGAATGACACCTGCGAAAAAGAGACTAAAACACGAAAAGATGTTAGTCAAAGATATGGTGGGTTGTCAGGCGAACACCCGATCCCGGAAGTACGAAGACTCCCTAGAAGGATATCAACCCACTAAAAAAAAAGTGTAATATCTGACGAAAGTAGAAAATAATGACAAAAATAAATGATGGAAAATAAAATGCGTACCTGATAAGCGGCACTGTTCTGCACAGTCACCGGCGTCGGTCTCTGTGGTGCCGGCGTCGGTCAAGGATAGTGCCGACGTCGGTTGAGGTGCCGTCGTCGGTCGGGGAAGTGACCGGCGTCGGTCGGGGCAGGTTCTGAACAGAGGTCTGGGAAAGTTGCAAAAGGTCTTGACAGGGTCGGGACGGGGTTTTTGGTCGAGTCTGGAGGTTTGAAGCTTCGGGATGGCAGAGATAGGGAATAAATAATCAGAAAGAAAATGAAATAAAACACAGAAGATACTTACCTGTGAGAAGCCGTGATTGAAGCCATAGTCAAAGTTCTTGTGCAGTGTCGGAAGAACGAACGCTGGAGTTGATGGATGCTGGAGTTGATGGATGCTGGAGAGCCTGTAGATGTCGCAAATGGGAGCCTGTAGATGTCGTAAATGGAGAGACTGTCTGACTGATCAGGGAGGGAAGACTGAATGAAGGCCCCGGGACGGTTTCGAGAGACGGTTCGATAACCGTTTCGAAAAACCGATCGGGAACTGAATGGTAACTGTTAACGGATAACGGGATGGTGACCGACGTCGGCAGGATTGCCGACATCGGTCGATAAGTGACCGACGTCGGTGACATCGGCCGGGTAAAGACTGTCATCGGCAGATGCACAATGAGGACAGAGTCTAGCTTTTAGTTCTCTGCTTATTGTTACATGCTGCCAGGGTCAAGGTTGGTGGAACAAGTGATCGACAAGGGTTAAATAGGCGAAGAAGAATAAGACGGGGAGTGACCAGGGGAGTCGACACGATTTCGGTGTCTACACTTTACACAGAAACATAAAAGAAAAAATACACACTGAAGACAACTATGACAGCACAAAGTCTGAAAGTAGTTGGCTTCAGGACACCTTCCTTATCACCTCCACTAGTTTTGCTTGTTAAATCAAATAAATAAGAATGCTTTCAAAAGATAGACATAAGAACAATATCCTAAAGTAGCATAAGCTATAACAACACAAAGTCTGAAAGTAACTTGCTTTCTTATTCAATCAAAGAAATAAAAATTATAATCTGAGCTCAAAGTCTCAGAAATGCCTTTCAATTTGGGCAGAGTTTCACTTATAATAAGGGGAAGATCTCCCTAAGACAATAAAAGAGATTAAAATATATAGTATCCAAGAAAGACTTGGCTCTTTATTCCATAGAATGACCCATGCTGTGCATTCAATGCCTTGAATGCATTTCCAGGTTTGTCAAAGGACTGCATTGAAAATAGGGTGGTTGTCTTAAATATGGCATGTCATTTCATCCCTTATGTCTTCTCCTAAGTTTGGATCATCTGGTCTATCCCTTTTGACGTCTACACAGCTGTCCATTTTGCCTTTACTTCATGGAAGAAAAACATGCCGCGTCCTCAATATTTGCAAGCTAGAAAATCTACTTTGCAGACTATTCCAGCTACCGGAATAACTATTGCGTAGATATTTTCCTCTTTGTCCTCTTTCTACTTTTGTCTTTTCCAACTTTGTCTCTTCTTGGAATTTAAGCTCCCAGGTTATCTTTTTCCCTTTCCAATTTTGTCTTTTCCTGGAATCTAAGCCCTCAGGGCTATATTTTTAGCTTTATCGGCTCTTTCGGCTCCTTCTTCAGCTAGTCACTGAGTTTGTTTTTAGGTTCTATGCCACATTTGAAAATTAGAAAATATTTTAATGACCTTAAATTTGACATCCACGGGGATGTCATTGGTTGACTGTTTCAATAGTTTAGGCGGCCTTCTCAGCTCCTTGGTTCAATCGCTTTCTTGCTTCAATTGCTTTATTGGTTCAATCACTTTATTGGTTCAATTGCTTTCCCACTCCTTGGTTGAACCATCTATTGAACCACCTATTTAATTATTCTTTCCTTGACTGAGGCTATCTTGGAACGTTTGAACCCATGAGTCATTGAACTTTGAACTCTTTCGGGTCAAGGTTTAATCGGTTCATTGGTTTATCCTTTGTCTGTCACTTCCTTGTTCTTTCTAAGCTCTTTGATCTTCATCACACTAGTTGAACCTTTGAACTTGTGAACTCGTTGAACCTTTTGGTTCAAGGTTCAATGGTTCAATCAGTTCATTCTTTTATTTGGCTAGTCTTTTGATCTTTTTGAACCGAACACGTTGAACCATTTGGTCGTTGAACCTATTAAACCATTGAACCCATTGAACCTTTGAACCAAAGTGGTTCAATGGTTCAAGCCTTCTTCTTTTTCATAAGTGTTTTGAAGCTGTTAAACCTTGAAGCGGTTGAACTTTGAACCTTGACAAATGTGCTTAACTCTTGCTGATGATGTTGAACCTTTGAACCCATTAAACCCGTTGAACCAAAATGGTTCGAGGTTCAATGGTTCAATGGTTCGATTCTTGCTTAAAAGCTTGCCGATGGACACTTTGTTTGAACCTTGGCGTTGAACCAATCTTGAAAATGACTAAGTGCTAGAAACTTGTTCTTTTGAGAGCTTTGCTTCTTTCCTGCAGAGCCCGTAGAAATCAGCCTGCGAAGCCCATAGAACTTGGCCTGCAGAGTCCGTAGATTCAAGCCTGTAGAGTCCGTAGATTCAAGGCTGCAGAGTCCATAGATTCAAGGCTACAGAGTCCGTAGATTCAAGCCTGCAGAGTCCATAGATTCAAGCCTACAGATTCCATATATTTTTGAGAAAAATTTGAAAAATGAAGAACCTAAATTCTTAAAACAATTTTCGAAATGGGAAGAGAGGATTTTGGTCTATAAGACCAAAATAGTTCAAATGTTGTCTCAAAAATGAGCAAAAATTTTGGGGGGACAACAGACATCATGCTTTAGTTAAAATTATAAACCCAATATCAGAGCTTTGGACTCAGCTCAGTTATTATTACAAGGGAGTTAAAATTTATATGTAGTAAGATATTATTTCTCATATGGGTGAATCAAATATATGATAGCACCCAAAACTTGATTTGATCTAGCACCATCAAAGTGTAGAGTCCATAACTACGAAAGACCTTCAAATTCTTGTTCATGAGGTTCATGATTTGTGGTGAATGTGTTTACACCTTCATGTAAGGATACAAAGTCAACCTTATCATTATTGACATTATAATCAGTAATCAAGTACTTCATATTTGTTTTTTGATCCAGTCAAATTTTATTGGCTACCTCTTTCCAAGGTAGTCACATGTGTGATAAGTCTCTTGCCATATATCCATTCAGTGTCTCTGACCAATGATAGATCAACAATAAGGCATGATCTTCAAAAATGTCAATGACCAAAATGTCTATGTATTATAGTACACATGGCTTAGAGGTAAGATTAATGTATACATTTTTTAGCTCCCCAATACATAACATAGATGACTTATCCAATTATAGGACCACCTTTTTAGATTTATTTGGGGTCAAACCTAGTTTCTTACATACAACTGTGGGCATCACATTGGCTGAGGCACCCGAATCAACCAACCAATTATGCACATTCTTAATAAACATCCTAATAGTTGATAAAAAAGGTTGCACCTCTAGATTTTCCTTATAAATGACCATTTTAGTGTGAACAACCTTTGATTTATCAACAGACAATCTACCAATCAAGGATTTGAGCAACAACTCTATTTATTCAATTATTTAAGTTAGTTTGTGAAAATTGATATTTGATTTGACCTTATTCATATATTCAACAATATTTTACCCTCATTTTCTCTATGGTTCAACATTTTATAGCTGATCAATCCCTTTGGGTAGAGGTAGATTATTTTTACCTTAAGATCTAGAGGAATAGTAGTACTATTGGGAGGCATCAAAGTAGTAGAAGGATGATTATAGATCAAGTTATAGTTATTCCTCTATAACTACTAAAAGTCATGGATTTAATTTGTATTATATTTAGGGTCATTTTCATCTTCCACTAAAAATGTAAATTCATATGTTTCAAAGACCATTATTGTGATGGAAGGACCCAGAGTAGTGGAAAAATATGGATATGGTTAATTTTCAAATCTTTCTTATTTGTCCATTGTTAGAGGTACAATCACTAGGGGTGAATCAATGAGCCCAAATAATCCAACTTTAATTTCAATCACTTTTAAGTTCTTAATCAATTACCATAAGCATTCATGAAGCATACACATCATTCATAGAAATGAGCAAAAAATATAATGCAAGATCAATCAAATGACACATGACATATGTGAAAAACCCTCTTGGGGGAGAAAAAACAATGGAACCCACAATTGGAGTACTATCCTATAATAAGAACCAATTTATACTAGTTGCAACTGATCAAGGAACTACCATCCCTTATTTTGGTGAGACTATGATCCCACAAGGAACTGCTACACCTATCTAGCTGAGCTACCGTAACAACTAGACCTTTATCAATTTTTACTTTGAAAGGAGGGTAGAACCGCCTTAGATGTTGAGCAACCACAGCAACACCTATAAACACATCCACCTTTGAATTGATGTCTTCAACACCTGATGATGGACCTCTGACTATCATGCTTGAACTTCACTCATACTCAATCTATAAGAGCACTATTTTGCCAATAGAATTAGACCTACATGTCATACAAATAGTCCTCAATTTATTTTTATCTTTAACTGATCCACTAGGCACTCTACCCCTCTTTCGCTCCATAATTCACACACATACACCTCTCTACTAATCTCTCATAATTCTAAAAACCATCATCTTTGGTTTCACTATATATAGAGCATTCATGATCTAAAAAATTCACAAAATTTAATTTTTGGCCATAATACATGACTTCACCCTTAAGGCATCTTACATGGGTCACACTTAAGTACAACTCTCTTTCTAATAAGCATAAGTTACTTTTAGGTCCTATGGAGACCCATTCAGCTCTTTGACACTTATGCAAGCAAAATAAAAATAAAGAAACACTTTAAAATGTATGGAACCATTAATTATATCCCCTTAGACATCCTCAAATGATCACAGTCAACTTTGATTACTGTTGTGTATGCTCAAATAACTCAAACACTGACCTGGTGTATAAGAACATCATGAACTGATACAAAATCAACTTTTAAAGATTTTTTCATACTGTATACGAATGGTCAAACCTTAATAATTCAAAAAAATTGTCCTCATGGAGTCTAAAACACTCTAATATATAATTCATCATTAAACATCGAAACAACGACATAATGAGCTCAATTACCCTTCCCAGGTTATTTACAGAACATAGTCAAACATATAGTCAAATTTGGAGCTCAATATCTTTGTATGTATATACATTCAGACCTATAAATATATATTTATATATGTAACTTAGAGTCCTCTACAAATTCACTTTTTATACCATGGTCAAATTTTGCATAGATTGAAAGTTATGGCTCAAGAACCAAACATTGGTCTTTCCTTTGTTAAATTCAAATATTTGAATTCAAACGATCACAGTTAAACTTTGAAAACCATGATCGCATCTCATGTCCTCACTACTTTAGATAAATCACATACCATTCATCTTATTTTATGTATCATGACATTTAACTCATAGTGTGCCACTACTAAACATTAAACCTTGAACAGTTGACCTCATCTTGTGAAATCTTGTAATATTGACTCATCACACACCATCGATCTCTGTGGATCAATCAAATCTTTATCTTATAAAACTTACCATTTAATATTTATAAGAACCCCTATGATCATGAAACTTGGCACCTTTGCATGAATTTTGAGAACTTATATTTTTAAACATTTTACACTTCTTACCATCTCACTTAATCATGCACATTAGATCAAAATTGTACGATCGCTTGTGCATCATTGGATCTTAGAGGAAGCTCAATCTTTATCTCTATTAACCAATGAAAACTTTGACCTAATTGAATTAATAAAAACCATATATATATGTATAAAATATTTTTCACCATTGGATATTTATCTGGTCCTAATCTTTAACATTGTGGAAAAATAACTATGGGAACCATTGCTTATCTTCCTAGAAGGCCAACTTTACACCTCTATATCTTTTGATTCACTGAAGAACATGTTATAAAGTTTGGACCATATGATACCATCACATAGGATAATCCAAACATGTGTCAATATTATCTTTTAACCCTCACACATGTGAGATATAATGACATTAAAATGCCTCCACATATTTATCAGTTCATAGAGCCATCTATGTCAAGAATTGTTTGGAAAGACCAGCTTTGCACATGCATATCTTTTGTTGTGCTTTAGTGATGGACATGAAATTTTGTGCATATCAACTAGGCATAAAACTAAACAAACCATATGATCACCTTCTCCTAAAACATACACACATGTGATATATGCCATCATTAAAATGCCTACTTAGCTTTTCTTGCCACATTGCAAATTTGGCTATGGGAAAACATTGTGAAATGCCTAAGAGACCAAATTTGCACTTGCATATATTTTTTAACACTTCATCGATAGAATTGAGATTTTGTGAATATAAACTAGGGACTAATATTATCACAAAAATATGACCAACTCCCCCTGACTCATTCAAATATGGTAATTATGATGTCATCAAACTGCCAACTCAGATTTTCTACCATTAGATCCAAAATGTCTAGATGAGAATAATGATGAACTAGGTGAAATACAATTATGAACACAAGATATCCAGATCATATAAAACATATTATAGGATGCCTTTCACATGATAAAATCACCACACTCATCCTTGAACATCTCTAACCATTTCAAAACTAAAGATCAACCAAGCCAACTTCAAGCACATTAGGACAAACACATTGCACACTTTGTCATTGTCACTTAGGATATCAAAGCACTTCATAAACTCACCAAGACACCTCCATAACATCACCATGACATAATTTATAACTCTCCAAAATCCATTTCCTTTTTAAAAATTTCAAAGGTGGTATATAACTCTATAAAATCTAACTAACCATGTTGTGTTGTGTTGTGGACTTGACACCAATTGGGTATTACTACTTCCATGATGTTTATCTCAAGCACCTTGTTAGTTGGTTTATATTATATGTTATTTATATATTAATTGAAAGTCTTGTTCTATATTTGATATGAAAAATTCTGATTGGTATTCTTCTCCATGGTGTTTCCCATTCACTTTTACATGCTTAAAAACTCATTACTCAACTTTTGTACCATTCGTTGGATAACATCCAATTTTGATTTTGTAGAATTAGAGGGAGTGCCTTGTGTATTAGTAGTATTCACTAATATCAATCATTAGTTTTTATTTTTATTATTAGGTGTAGATACATGATTTTTTAAGAAGTTAAGGTGTTGGTTAGGTGCAATATGGGCCAAAGGCAATTATGTGTACACTTGGTTCTAATTTTGAGTCACAACATTCTGATTGGCATTCAAAATAGGCTTGAGGGATATAAAATTAGGACCAATATTGGGTGGGGATAAATATTATAACTTGGTATTCAACTCCCTATCAATGTTAATAGCTTCAACATAGGCTAGTGGTAGCAAGTAATATTAGGTGTTATACAGAGGAAGACAACTGTCATAGAGTTTAAAGCATTTTTATACATTTTAAGGGTTAATGATTCATTGGATTTATATTCAATGTCAAATCATCTATACATATTTTGAAATATTGCATTAAATTCTCTAATTCATTTATTGGGCTCTCTCTTCATCCTTGTAAAGTGATATTATATGACACTTGGGCTAATGACCTTTCTAAACTATGCCAAAAAGGTTTCTTGACATCATTTCTAGGACGTAATAATTTTTTATAAAATATTGAGGAACCAATCATAAGTAACATCTTTCAAGGTAAACGGGAAGAGTCTACATGCCACATATTCTTGGTTTACATTTAATAACCCTAAAGTAGTCTTGAAAGCTTTTATGTGTTCGTCAATAGTCTTGCATTCTGAGGGAGAAAAGGAAGGGAGATAATATTTAGGGTTTATAGAAAAATCATGCATGTCTACAGGTAAAAAAATAAAAAAATTAGATAACCAACCAAGATCCATCATACACAAGGAAGACATGATCTTTTGATTGGGGAGAAGGATCGGGCTCGAGTTCCTCTTAATATGCCTATATTTGACCTAAATTTTATATAGATCTACAAGGGTAGGACTAGTAGGATAGTATCAGAGGTGGACCTTGTTAGTCTTATGGATGTGTCCAATGCAACTCAAGTGATATTCTAAAGAAAATAAAAGGTAGTCTTCCTTCAAAGATAATTTAATTCTTGTTGATATGGGTTTTATGCAGACAAGAGAAATTTATGAGGTAGCCTCTAACATTTTAAGATCGGTGAAAAGGTTCATTTCAAGGCACGAGTTACAAAGTACTGGGTTTTATAAACAACTTGGTGGTGTAATAATGGTGAGTAAAGCATTTGTCTACCTTAGATGGTTTGGATAGACATGAGTCTAGACCTACTTAAAATGGACAGATAGATGGTGAATCTAACATAAGGTGGGAAATATCAAAATAAAACTCAAAAATAAAGAAGGGTAGGGCATAAAATAAGGTTTGTGAGTCAACGTCAAATGAAACCCTTCTAAAATAGATCATGAAATATGGGTTAGATAAGTAGTTAGAGAATTAAAGATTGTTTCAAGTTAATGTTAACACACAGATAATCAAACATAGTAAGAATGGAAGGAAACAAAATACAATAAACTTTAGTGTAAATAATCAAAGGTTGCTGCATTTTTTAAGATTGAGATTGTACATCTACCAAGAGAGATTATGATTTTTAAACATAAAGCATTCAAATTAGCTATTGCACAATATGAACAAATATATCAAAATAATACTTTTACACAAACCAAAGACTAAAACACCAGAATAATGGAACTTCTTCATTGAATCATAGATTTGGAGAAGAACAAGATTTGCACATCAAGACAAATTTATAGAACAACATGTAGGATTTATTATTTATCTCGATAGCCAAAATCCTCCTCCCTTTGGAATTAGGAGGATACACTTATAAATAACCCAAGGGGTTTCCTCATCCTACAAACAAAATTTAAATTTACATTTCCAATTTTAGAACTCATGCATAATATATATGTATAAGATATAAAATAGACAACCAAAAAAAAGTACATAATTGCAATATAAATACATATATTCTCAAAATAGAGTGAAGATTTGAGTCTTCATAACAATATAATACCTATATATATATATTCATATTTAACTACTGTGCCTTCTTGGCACCACCCAAATAAAAAGGAGATTGCATGCTCGATGTGACAACTAAACTAGTAGGAAACACTACATGTGAAGAGCAAGTAACCATTATTGTTGATGAAGTACCAATAGGTTGATGAGGAAAAAATATTGCTATATGGAAGGGAACCTGAGGCCAAATTATCAATGTTGGTGTTGGCTAAGTAGTAGACACTATCTTGGTAACCTCCTTAGTAGCCTTCATTTTTTTAATAATGAATAAACAACCTCAAATTATTTATTAATATTATCAAAATTGAGCATAAAATGATTAAATATATTATTGAGTTCACCCATCAACCTTATATGCTCAGCTTCAGATGCTTTGAATCTATCTTTGAGTGCCTCTACCTTAGTCACTTTATCTTTTGCAAAATTGATCATTTGTAGGATTTATTCACTAGGTTTATATAGAATGCCCTCAAACTCTACTTTGAAACTATAAATAACTACTTTGAAAAGTGATTCAAAATTGGGCCTATTTATCAACTACCCTATGGAGTTTATCCCACATATGACCCTTATATCCTTCAATATATCTGTGGCCTCCCTTTCTAGGTTTGTGAGTTTGGCTACCAAAAAAATTAAACCAAGTATGCAAATGGAAGGCACCATCTCTCTTTATAATTACATAATTCAAATCCCAATATGCCTCCCAGGAAGTAATTAATTTTGAATGGATATATGCATTTTTCCTTTGCATTAATTGACACTCTTATCAATTTCTTTTATTTGGTTCTAAAATTTTATTACCTTTCCTCATTGGGTTGGGATTCACCCCTAGAAGTCCTAATTATTTTCAAAATATTTTATAGCTTGATAACTACACTTTTGAAATTATCCACAATCTCTATGGGATCCTAAATAATATGTTACTACAAAAGTCTTTATTTGGCCTACTCCTGACTCTCATACATCTCTTTCATTTCCTTCCCTATTATATCTACAAAAGAACAAAAGTCCTCTCTATATTTGGTGGGGTCATCAAGATTCTTATTTTGATTTTTGGCCAAGGGGAACATGTTTTCTCTTTTTTCCAAAATTAATTCTTCCCCTGTGTTACTATCCACTCCCTTCCTCTTCCTCACTATTTGAATTGTACCACTCTTCTTGTCAAAATAGGTGATTATTATGGGCAATTCTATAAGGACTAGACCTATCCTATCCTTTCTCCTCTCTTGAGAATCCTTGACCTAGGTAGGGATAATGAGCTATCCTTACTCCTCTAGCTAAGTGGTTTTTAAGAGTAGTGGAAGGTGGTATAACAATTGGTGGGAGCATAGAGGCACTTATTTGGATAAGAATTTGAGGAAGTGCATGAATGATCCTGCTCCACTCTGAGAAACTCCTCTGAGGTGTAGTCTCCATCACATATTTTATATACCCCAGGGTTATTATGATAGCCATTACAAAAGACTAAATTTGATTGGATTGGGAAATAGATAAGTCCAATTGGCTGGATGGTTTGGTGGAGCTTGGGGATTAAAATGGAGACAATCACCAAATCATTAAAATGAACTTTCTTCTTATGGTCATGAGGTTTGGCCATCCTTGGGACAATGGTTAAAATAATTAAAGAATCCAAAGAATAAAAAAAATGTTTCTTACCTTCCTCATCATAAGCATAAGGATATACTAACCTAGTCTTCAAAAAATACTCTTGTATTGACTCATAGGGAGAGAGTGGGGTAGAAACTAAACTAGTGGATGACAAATTGACCAGTTACAAATCTATAACCTAAATAAAAGAATTAAAGGAAGACACTACCTTGTTTAGAGATTGAATTTATTCTTTAGTAAAAATATATGTTTTTGAACTAGTAGCTAGTGTATCTATTAGAGTAGATGACATTGAGCCATAAATCTTAGGAAAAGGACTAGTAGTTGTGGTTGTAACAACATTAGTAAGTCCTAAAATAAGGGCTTCTCTCAGCATAGATTATGATTTCTAACTCCAATGCCCTATCTTTCACTAATAATTTAGTGGATGTTGAGTCACAATTTTCTTATTCCACTCCTCCTTCCTCTAAAAATATCTTTGGATTCATCTTCATCTATTTCTTTAGAGAAATTTATTTCTTCTTTAGTCACTTTTATTCTTTAGACACCCACTCTTCTTCAGGTCCCCACCTATTGTCTTATTCATCACTATATAACACTTGGATAGGGTCCATTTCTTTTTCTCCTCCTTTTATTTCCTATTTTTCCTCCTTTGATTCCTCATATAGAAGCCCCCTTTTAGAAAATGGGCATTTAGTAGGTCTTTCTTATATTTGTACATTTAAAAGGTGAAATTGGAGGAGTCTTTGACTTCCTTTTATAAGTGACAATATATGGCTTAGAAGTTACAGGGACTTGTCCTAAAGTGGATGGAGTGGGGGATGATGAGAATTCAACAATGGAATATGAAAGTGAAGTAAAAATAGTAGGAGAATTAGGTGGTGCATGCACTAGAATTACAGGAAAGAATTGGTTGAGATGATGGGGGTGTAGAGGTTGGAATTGTAAAAGATGTTGGTATGAAGTAACTTTGTATGAATGTATGGAGACTTACCTCTTAAACAATAGTCAATGGGGGAAAAGGTGTCAAAGAAAATTCTCCCACTTGTATACTTGTAAAATTATTTACTTATATGGTTAGTGCAGGGACCTACATTGTTGTCACTAATTATGGTACTTGCAGCCCCTTAAGGATGTTATTTCTTATCTAGGGATCTAATCCCTTTGAGGGGAACATTTCTCATCTAAGTACACTTCTATTTTTTGACAATAAGAGGGATGATCATGCTCATATAATAATTAAACCTAAGGCTAGGAGCCATGATGGCTTGAAACATTGTTTGCCTCTTCTAATATGTTGTTTTCCTACTAGATTGTAATTGAGGGGTCTTATTAAATCACTTAAGATACCACCATAAGTATTAAATGCTAATTCATCTGAGTATAAACCTCATAATAATATATAATAGTCATAAATATTGGATCATGCTCGTAAGTCTTGTGGCTATAAGGGATATGAACTCCTTTCTTTCTAAGGTCATCAAGGTACTGCCTCACTCTGTTCTTGGGATCCCAATCTCCAAATTGTGCTTGATTTAGCCCATGGTGGGTTATGAGATTATTAGCTGAGTTGAGATGCCTTATCAATGAATACTACATCTATACAATTCTTAGAGGGATCTTATGATAATACCCTTGGTGGTTGGTAGCTAAATCTTCATCCATACTATTATATATGTGGAAAGATATCTCCTACTCTACTAATTTTTAAGGGATAAAATGAGGTAGATTTAGAGGAGGATCCCTAGTTCCCTTTATCCAAATTATAATATAGTCAAGATAATACCAATAATCTCCCATCTTTGAAATATTTTTCTTTATGTTCTTAGAAATCCTAGGCATAGAGCACCCATAAATGGCCTGGTACACCAATGGGTATATTTATTATGAAATTTTATTTATTTCCCTCCTAAACCTATAAACATGGATTAGGGGGAATTCATCATAGACCATGTTATTCACATATTATGTAGATGGTTCTAAGGGATAACCCTAGGTCATGTGAACTATCCTAATGATTGCATCTACTACATACTGCATCATATAAAAATTACCATCAGATGACCTTTCATCAAATTTAAACATCTATGCCCTAAGTTAGACATTGATAACCTCTCCAAGTGCCATGATTTTATTCTATGTCATAAATATGTGTAGTAAGGGAACCCACTCTTCATATATGTAAGTGGTGCTATCAAACCCATACAACCTGTTCAACAAGGCCAAAATCCCCCACGCCTTACTACCCCAAGTTGGATATGTATCGAGTCTTAAGCATGTTTTGGAATTGATTCGAGGACTCTAAAATCCTCATTCATTGAAAATTACAAAATGTTTTGAAAAACATGTTTACATTAAAATAGTGGGAGTTATTACATCCTTTTATTTTTATACGCAAGATGGTTGTAAAGTTTAGTATTATTTAAATGAAACTATTCATACCCTTAATCACTTTATCATGTTAGTAAAATCATCCCTAAGAGTAATAGGCTTATTTGGTGTTGCATTTAACTTGGAAAAATATTTTAATGATTAAAAATATCAATTTCAAGACATTCATTGTGAATTTATCACATACCACATTGAGTAAAAATTCCATAATGTTCTTCATAAATTTCTTGTTGATTGGTGACTAATAGATTCAACCTATTGACACCACTCTATTGAGCTCAACAAAATATTTCCAATAAAAAATTATGGGCTCCAAACTCCATCATATGGCCCAAAATATTATGATATTTCAATCACCTTCTCTTAGTAAAAGATGAAAAACTTACATATCTTGTTTAAATGAATATCAAATTTAAGGTTAAAGTTGGTACTAATAGAAAAAATTGTGTATGATGTTCAAATTGATATCAAATTTAAGGTTAATGTTTTCCTATGACACTCAATGGTTGTCAAATTTAAGATAGACAAATTTTTTTGACATATCAAACCATTGCATTCCACCATCACCCCCGCTACCCCCCCACTCCCCCTTATAACATTGTAAGTTATGCTTATTGGATAATTAGTATAAATTTATTAAATATATTTTTTTAATATACAGAGATCAATTTCAATGTACATATATTAAATTTGTCACATACAATAGTGATTAATGACTTTATTACCTCCTTTACAAATTTCTCACAAATAGGTAATAGATACTTGAATTTAACTGCACTACTATATTAGGGTCGAACAATATTTCATAAAAAAGAGGGATTATAAACTGTATAATATGCTCAAATATATTATGATTTTTTGATCACCTTATCCAAGTAAGAATGGAAAATTTTGCATGATAGTAAAATGGACATCAAATTTAAGCTCTCATTTTTATTGCCAACACACAATATTACACTTAACCACTCCTAACTGCCATTGTAAGTTACATATATCAGCATAATAATAATAAAAAAACAATAATTATAATTAATACATAATGGTCTAAAATACATAATACATTCAAGACATAATACCAAGGTGATACTAAACAAATATTGTACTCTAGAAAATTAGATGTGTGATGTGTGCAATTATTTTACACCATCTATGTTGTTTTTTTTGGGGGGTATAATTGAGTTACATAGGTATCAACAATTTTTGCATTTAAGTAATAAATTACAATATGTTGAGTAAACATATAGTGGTCTTAGGGATCCACCATTTCACCAATATCATAGAGGTTAAATTTGTCTTTGAGATGACACTATTTTGAAAGGAACGTCAACAAGATTGTTCCAAGCCCAAGATATAAAGAATTAACAATAAAAACATCACAAAAAGATTTGTAAGAGATGCATATATGATATGCAAAGATAAAAAAAATATCATATAATATCCATAAAATAACTTCTATATGTTACAAATGAGAATCCTTGTATATATAGGCAAGGAAAAATAAGAAGTAAGTCAAACTAACTAATGTGGGATAAATTCACAAAATGACAAACTAATAAATAGACAAAAACTATCTATAAAACCTATAAAACATGAGAACCAACTCTAACACCCCCCTCAAGTGAAGCTAAGGGATAAAAATAGTAAAGAAACAAAGTGGATTATCCATAATATGAGTCCCGATAACTAGGCCTGATAAGGTACTCATTTATAACATATATCCATGAAATGGAGAAAGTTAAAAAACCCGTAGGATAAAAATCTCCCCCAAAATGATGTAAAAGAGAGAAAATAGGGAAATGAAGGAAGGAATTCATGTGGAATCCCCTCTAAGGACAACTTACTTCACCCCACATGAAGATCAATACTATATATCTTATGTAGATGGAAAGGATGTAAGGAGCCATCTATATAGGTGGTGAGATATTCCAAAAAATAAAATGTTCTTCCCATTAATGTACCTTCCTTCTGAGTGCTATGAACAATATGTATCAAAGACACATCACCTGTAAAAATATCAATGCCAATAGGAGATATAATACCCTAGAGTCTACCAAGACATCCATGAGTGTTGAACATAGAGAGAAGTATGCAAGATCCAAATCCAAGAGTATGTTTCTCAAGGGAAACAAGCACATATGAAGGTGGATCTAAAGTGGGACAAACAACAAATCAAGTAGCAGGAGTATCAACAAGCTCCAAATCAGAATGTGTAATAGTAATAGGTTCCTCATAAAAATTATCATCAAAACACATGTCCACATAAAAAACAGTAGGTGATGAAGGAACAAAAATTATGGCACAATAAAATTCATCCTCAAGAAGTCATGATGGTGTCTCATCTATTATATTCAAAATTAATGGTGAAACTACCACATCCTCAATAATCGTGTCCTCTCGATCAATGAAATGAATATGAGTACAAATTATATGAGGAGTAATAGGTACCTCAAGCAAACCATCCTCAAAAGATAAGTCATCACTTACAATTAAAGAAGGTTGAATAGTGAGAGGTGTAGGAGGTATGAATGCCTCATCTAAATCACCATCAAGAAGTATGTCCTCACAAAATGAATAGGAATATTGATTCATGTCACTAGTAAAGAGTGAATCCTCACTAGGAGGAGAAGGAAGTGCCAATAGTGCCTCACCCATGTCACTATCAAGACTCAAATATTAAACAACATCAATGTCATCATCAAAAGATAAATTATTACTAATAAGAAGAAAAGGAAGTGGAACAGAAGGAGGTGGAATAAAATAGGGTACAAAAGACTAGAAGACTCAATATCCTTATTAAATAAGGTTACAATATCATCCCAAGATTCCTTTGGTGATGTGGCACATGTGACATAGCACTAAAAACTATCTAAAATATAGAGGCAAATTAAACAAAGAGCCTCATCTTGCATGGATGCAATACAATCAAGAACTTCTTCATCTATAAAGTGGGGAATGTCACTAAACATAACTCTCCACATGCCTTTTTGCTGTAAGTGTATTCACTTTTTAATCTTCCAAATAATGTAGTTGGAGGTGTTTAGGGGCTCAAAGAAGCAAGAATCCATTATAAAAAATAAGGATAAATTCAAGAAGAATAACCCTCTTGAAAAAATAAATCCCCCTGTGATAATTTAACATCTCCTGATGAATTTAATGAACACCCCCAAAAAGTGTAAGGCACCTCCAAATTTGACACTTTATAATTGAATGCATTTTACAAGATAAATGAACCCAATGAATAGAGAATTGAAAAACATACACTTTTGAAAAAAATAGAACTCAATTTTGAGTTACAGTTCAAAAGTTATAGCTTTTAAAAATTTCTCATCATTAAAAGGGTCAAATAAGTAAACATAGCACCAAAGAAATATTAAATGCTTTAAGGGAAAAGGTAGTGTATCTATCCTTCCAACCACTTGTTGGAACCAGAATTAAACCATGGAGAATTATAAAGACTCAAACAATACTCCCATATACCTCTATGTATACTTTAATGGAAAAAAAATTCCACTTAAGGGCCAAAAAATTAAAAAACAACATATTTTCCACTTAAAAAAATAAAAAATAAATTTTAGTAAAACTAACATAACTTTTGCATCACTAAATAAAATTAAAAATTTCAAAATGATCTAGAAATATAAAATCAAGGTGCACAAAACCCAAAAAACATTTGGCATGATTTGTCACAGATGTAGAGTAGTTCATAGAAAACCAACTATTTTTATATTTCAAAAGAGGAGCGCCCAACTCACTAAAAATGCCTTTATGAGGGAAAACCAAACATATGGATGCCACAAGGGGAAATAAACCAACTAGAAATAAATATTCACAACAAGGACACAAATTGAGATCGAGGATGCAATCTGGGAATGCCGAGGATGCAAATCCAACAATGGCATGACTACTTAAAGGTTTCTTCCACAACTAGGTAAGCTTTGACCTGTAAGAAGACAAAAATAAAATAATTTGAAAAGTTTCCAAAATCTGCTCACTAGAATTTCTTGCACACCTTTTTGAATCTCAGGACTACCCAAAGAAGATGCAAAATAAGAGAATACTTAGTATGGCAAGAATATTTATAGAAATAATATGATATATGGAATGATCACAAGCCCTTTATACAAACTCTAAATGGATACCTGTAACACTCATGCTCTTATACCATAAAAGGAATGTCAAAAAGATTGTTCCAAGCCCAAGACCTAAATCATTAACAACAAAAGCATCACAAGAAGAGTTGTAAGAGCTACAAAGATGATATGCAAAGACACAGACAATATCATATAATATCCATAAAATAACTTTTATATGTTAAAAATAAGAATCCTTGCATATATATGCAAGGACAAACAAGAAGTAAGTCAAACTAACCAATGTGGGATAAATTCACAAAATGATAAACTAGGAAATAACTAAAAACTATCCATAAAACCTAGTAAATATGAGAACCAACTCTAACATAATCTATTTATAAAAATATTTGACTTGAACATGCCTTTCTATTTTTTTGCTTATAACCAATATAGTGGAAGTGGTATCATGTTGATGATACTAATGTTAGCTTGCCACATAGTGTCCACAAAAGGGAAAGCCTTGAGGAATCCCAATACTCTCTTTTCAATAGTTTATGTGATGGCATAAAGTTCACAAAGGAGTTGGAAGCCAATGGATCTTTTTCATTTTTTGATGTAATTCTAACAACCTAAAAATGATGGATCAATAGCACACCAAGTTTATAGGGAAATTAGTCTATGTGTCTATTTATAGCTTGAGGCCTCATCTCGTCATCATCCTAGTTCTCAAAACTCTCACCAACAAAATACTTAAATTTACATATGAATATCAGGTTGAGGAAGAGAATTAATATTAGACAAAGGTTTTTAGGAAAATAAATTGACTATCATAGGAAGGGAATTTCTAATGTCTTTGATAACATTTCAAAGAGCAAAGCATCTCCTAGCCATGTCAAAGATGAGATAAGGGACCATCATATGGCATATATATCATATACAATGAGGGAATTTCAAAACAAATAACATGAATTTTGAGAAATAGAAACAAAAAATCCACCTTTGTACCTATAATTTTTTTTAGAATATGTTAATTCTACAAAGGATCCTCTGAGTATTTATCTCATTGATGCTCCTATATATTCATCCTTACATTAGTGAAATATGAAGATCATTCCAATAAAGAATCAAAGGACCATTATACTCATATCCATCATGGTCGGGATTTATGTTATCAAAACACTCACATTCATCTTCTCATCATATTTGTGTAGAAAATACCAAAATATTTGTAAAGGAGGATCACTTCATGAAGAAAAAACTCAGGGAAGCCATAGAGATTAAGAAACATCCCAATGATCTAAATAAATTTAAACTAGGAAAATTCAATGAATCACATCATCTGGTCATGTATAAGATCAAGGCCTTGAAGGGGAAAATAATTGATGTGATAGGGATATTAGTTAAGGCTTAAATAACATTATTAATCAATTTGCTAATGAAAAATTAATTACTGTTTGCAATAATTATATCATCTTATATTTTTTTTCTTGTAATGTACATCCACCTCTTGGTGTAATTTGAAGTGATCTATATAAGGAACTCCAATATGTAATCTTATTATTCATTCATTGTAATGAAGGGCCACATAATGTGGTCGTAAATTAAATCTAATATCTCTCCTACATTATCATTTTTTCCCTCATAATCTACTTTGTTAACATTATGGATATGTCATATTATAAAAGACAGAGAGGTGGTTATAGTTACACACTCTAATAGTGGTGCTGTGTGTTGGCTAATACAAGTATATCTTGTTTCATCTTTAATATAATTTATCTTTCTTTATCTCTAATGTGATATATTTGTTTTTATTTTAATATACACAATCATTATTATGGAAGCCTTCTAAGTATAGTAATGTTATTTATGAATTAAGATCATCAATTAAGTTTTTTTATTTAATTGATACATAATTTACTCTACAAATTGATTTGTTGGAAATTAAAAGTTGATATCAAACCATGCATGATGCTACATATAAATTGATTAAATTTGAATAGTAGTGAATAATATTAATGTAATGCATTATTTTTTTTACTATAAGTAAACACAAACGATAACATCTAAAAACAAACCACAAGGAATCTACCTTGGAAACCCAAATGTGCGGGAAAATGGCTTG
Organism: Torreya grandis; assembly: GCA_037957365.1. Classification (NCBI taxonomy): domain Eukaryota; kingdom Viridiplantae; phylum Streptophyta; class Pinopsida; order Cupressales; family Taxaceae; genus Torreya; species Torreya grandis. Next base: position 862,981 of record JARHVA010001327.1, read on the forward strand.
GTATTATCATCACTTCCTTCCTCTTCATCAATTAGGAAACTTAAAAAAAATCTTGAACCAAAGAAGGGAAGAAGATCTGAAGAAAATGCACACTCCCACTAAGTTTTTAAACTATAAATATGAGTGAACAATTTTTGAGAAAACCTCTCAGGATGTCACCTACCTCACAACAATGAGCTCTAGTTGGATACAAGTCTCCATCTATACAATAGCCCACTCGAGCCAAAATTGATATGATCTATCGAATGGCCTCAACAAACTAAGATTATATCTATCCAAATTTGGGAAGTTGGATTCCATGGGTGACTACATCCTTAATCAATTGATATATATATATATATAGTGACTACATCCTTAATCAATGGATATATATACATACATATATATATATATATATATATATATATATATATATATATATATATATATATATATATATATATATATATATATATATATATATATATATATATATATATATGGAAACTTGGGCAAAAGGTGATCATGAGATTTGACCAATGTGTATCATCTTCACACAGGGTGTAAAAGTACTATAATATTTAAGAGTAAAGGAATTGCAAACATTTCTTGATAGACAAGAAGCACATGTGCCTTTTGTAACCATGAGTGTGGATAAATTAAAATATTCACACCAACATGGTGGCCAATGCATTGCAAAAATAATCTAGATTGGGAAGAAGATTTCAAGGTGCTGGGAGCCCAGTTTTAAGACATTGAATTTACTAAAAATGACCCAAATTTCAAGTATGGAAATGACTAGAAATAAACATACACACACTTTCATGGATATATGTAAGGCAAAAGGCATTGAATCATAGTTTTGGACCCATATGTTTCAAGCTACTATTACTCTACTACCAAAAACATGGTATATGCATCAAGAAAGGTGAAGGGAAACAAAAAATTGGAGCAAGGTACAACATGATTTTATCTAGACTTCATATTTGAAGATGATAATGTGTTAGTCAATGTAAAATTGAATAAAATTCAAAATATTTATTTGTTACAAATGGCTTATTGGGTGAATATTACAAATAAAAAGGAAAAGAAAGGTCAAGATAAAAAAACATTGAAGACACCATTGAGTAATGCAGACATGTATGGGTGACAAAGGGATTCATATTGAAGTCATGTAACTTTATTTGGAGTAATTATAATATTTCCAAAATAGAGTATAGTGATGAAAATAAAGAAATAAAGGGCATGCTTGGACCAAGAAAGATTACAAAACTTCCCAAGGAAAAGAACATGACTCAAACTAAATAAAAATGATTGTGAAACATAATTGTGGAATAAAAACAAGGAAAAAGAGATGTGTGAGATACCATACAAAAATAAAGCAACAAAATCATTGGAGAGCCCTTGAAAATAAAATAGGTAAATATTAGGACCAAGGAAATCCCCAAGTTGCTATTATAGGGGACTACATAACATAAAAATAAGTTTTATAAATTGTTCAACTACTGTTAGATCATGAAGATATATTTCCTACAAAGTTTAGTGAAATTAAAGGTGTTGATCCATCCATAGGAGTGATGGACATCAAGATAAAAGAGGATGGAAGACTAATCAAGTAAATGCCATATCAATTGAATCCAAATATAAAGCTTAGAGTCAACAGTTGAATTGATAGGATGGTAGATTCTAGATTGATCTATCTAGTAGAAAATTCAGATTGGGTAAGTCTAATTGTGATTCAAGCAAAGAAAATTAGAGATATACAAATATTTTGCGACTAAAAAGTGATAAATGTAACATGTTTAAATGTTCAATTTCTCACACCATTTAGAGAAGAGATACTAGAAGCAATCATAGGACACAAGGTATACTCATTCATTAAAGAATTCAATGGTTACTATCAAGTTCTTATTTACCAAGGAAAATCATTAAAATAACAAATTTTATATGAAATTGGGATCATTCACTTATAGATTTATTTCATTTGTGTTGAAAAATGTACCCAATTATATTTTCTCACAGAGTAGTTTCTTTTTTCAAGGACTTCATCCATGACTTCCTTGAAGTGTATCTAGATGATTGGGTAGCCTTATCTTTGTTGAAATAACATCTCTCAAATCTATGATTGATTATTGAATGAACACGCACTACAAATGTCTCTGAAACCAAAAAAATGTTTGTTCTTTATGCCATTTTGATTACTCTTAGAACATTTGGTGCACAATAATGGAATTTTGGTGGACCAAACAAAGATCACAATCACAATTGGCCTCAAATCTGTAGTTTGTTAAAAAAAAGTGTGCTCTTTCCTTAGAAAAACATGATCCTATAGGAAGTTTATTCAAGGAAATGTAAATATTTTAGTTTCCATGGATAAATTACTACAGGAAGATCACTAGTTTGAATGGAGTGCAAAATGTCAAACAATATTTGACAAACTAAAACAATTATTGGTAACAACCCATGTACTACCTTTTCTAGATTGGATAAAAAAATTCCATGTTCATGTCGATGCTTTGAGAATAAAAATTGGTACCCAAGATAGTTTGGATCACCCAATATATTTTGTAATCTGTAAACTCTCTAATGTTGAGAGAAACTATACAACAATGGAATGAGAAACACTCATTATGTTTTTCGCACTACAAAAAATTTGCCATTATTTTTTGGCTACTCCATTCATTATTGGGTGGAAGAAGTTTGAGGTGGATAATTCAAAATATGATAAGAGCCAAATGACTTTCATGAATACTTCTTTGATAGAGTGATGATCATTCCATAATAGTTGGAAGAAATTGTAACATTTTTTTAGCATAGAATGTTACTGCAACATTTTTTTAGAGGAATAAAAAAGCAATTGGTCACTCATCCTTTGAATTTCATTATTGTGATTGGAATAAGAACTATCACCATTGATTATTTAAAATTAATAAGAAACAAGTGCCAACGGGCACAAGTTAGTTTAAGAATTTCATTATCAACAAAGTGTGATAGTGTAGATAAAGACTAACCATGTTTTTTTGAGTGATGCTTAAGAAGAATTAAAAGTAAATTTTGGAAAATACAAAGAGAAATATGTTCTTGATATATTTGGAAAGGTTTGGGATGCATTATAAATGTGAGAGAATCACTGCCAATTATTCAAGGCCGAGAGCAGGATAAGAAGAAAATACAAGTGGAAGTTCAAAAAACTATCTAGGGCAACATAAGATGGTGCAAATGTTAAGAATGCAAGTATTAGATGAGTAAATGTAAAGAAATAAAATGGGTAGATGGTCACCTGTAACCATCAATAGGGAAATTAAAAGGTCACATAATCAACAACTAATAATAAAAAATCAAACAAGTGGCATGTATAAAGGGAATGATGGGATTGCTTAGATGGCCTAGATTGAGATGGAGGTAATAAAAAATATTTGAATTAAATCATAAAAACGGTGAAATGAATGAATGAAATATTTTAACAACATCCACAAGGATGAGTAGTTTATGGAACTAAGAGAATTTACAAGAGTGATCCATGTTAAAAACCACTTGACACAAGGGATGCCCTATCAGTCTTGTGAAATGTTTGTTCCCTTTTTAATGTTAGATATTATACTATTCTTCTTGATAAAAAAATTTACTATTTTGTCTAGCTTTTCATCCTCAAATAATATGGGTAGGTTTTCCACACAAATAATCTATATACAACTAATATTTTTCATTTATCACTTTACTCATAGTTTCTCTTGCAGGGGCTTGTTGGTGCATCAATCTCCCTGAGTTCATGCCTTAAAAAGTGCATCAAGGTTGGTTTGTGGTAATTCATGATAGATTTTTATTTATTATTTTATCATACCTTAATTATTATCACTCTAACCTCCTTTGATTCTTTTTCTATCTCACCTCTTTGTCTACTTTTTATTTAATATTGCTATCCACCATATATTCCTACTATATTGGCCAAGCCTATACAACTTATTTCATAGTTGTATCTCCTTATATTATATTAGCCTAGATGATAAAATTATGAGTTTGTCTGATTTCACTTAAAATGTATCATGTTTGCTAATACTATATTGTGTCAGTCGACATGTTTCCAACTATATCCTTGGCTGATACCATTCGATTAAAACTTAGAGGTAATTCTAGGTATTATAATTGTGTATATAAGGGTCGTATTTCATTCATAAACCATAAAACACACTCATCTACTATAATTTCACTAACATTTATGCTCTTAAAAATTAAAAGGAAGAGTTGGAGGTTTATATTCTTATCTTGTAGGTCTACTAGTCTTCCTTATGGTCTTTAAAGTTCTAAATAGGAGGAGTTATGATGAGGTGTCTCAGTCTTTAGAGTTCCCAACTAAGGACATATAGGTATTATTATTTCCATTTGAGGTCTTCAACCTACAACATATATTTCAAAGTGCCAATTGAGCTAAAGGGGGAGATTGAGACGTCGATGAATCCATGTAAAGGTAGGTAGATCTAGCCCTACTCTCTTTTATTTATTTACTTAGTAAATTAGATATGATTTATTTATTTTTATGGTATGTGTTATTTATCCTTGATTATTCTCCTTCTTATACTGAATAATATGGTATAGTTATATGATTGCTTAGGCTTTCCATTTATCACCTTAGGTTGTATAGACTTCCCATTGGTTGACTATTACACCACTTATATTCTTTTTAGTTTAGTAATTTTAGCTATCTTGTATCGGGGTCACCCTTGTTTATTAGTTTCTTGCATTCAGTATCCTTAATTATATCCTTAATACACCCCTTTACAATCATTGTTATGATCACTTATCTGTATTGAGCCCTAGTGAGAATGGTACCCAATGCCATAGGCTTAGGATTTGGAACTCTCTCCCCTTGACATTTGAGTGTAGATTACCCTATTTTAGGTCTATGGTTATTCTAAGTCCTTACCCACTCTTTTAAATATGCACATGATCTATTTTTATGACCTTATTTGTATCATATTCTATTGAGAGAGAGGATTGTTACAAGTCATCATAGTCTATGCATACATTATAGTGAACCTGACATGAATCATATCCCACCCCTAGTTGTATTGTCTTCACATTTCCATTTATTTTAAATTTGGCTTCATCATCATAATACATTTTGATGAACCAGACATGAATCCTATCTCATCACTAGTTGGATTGTCTTCATAATTCCGTATCTTGTTTCTTATAGATTTCAATTTGAATAACACCTCTTCTCAATTTTTTCTTCTTTAAACTTCTTAATTTTCCATCATTTTTCAATCACATCATCCCTTGGAGTTTCAAACTATGAATAAAATAACATAGTCAAAGATCTATATTGTAACATGACATATATCATTAAAATGGAAGGAAACCTTAAAAATCATTCTTTCTCCTAGATCTTGATGTTCATAGCATGGTTGAAGATACCATAGATAATCATCCTATTGATAGCATGGCCAAATCTATCTTAGTTGATATTCCCAATCTCAAACCAATTACTGAATCATATAACATAAATACTATGCCATAATGAGAATGCAATATGGTGAAATCAATCTAATTCAAGGTCTAAGATATCCTAAATAAATTATCAAAATTATTGACAACAACATCATTTATATCCCAAAAAGGAATGGGGTTCTAAATCAAATTAATCCCTCTACTACATCAATTATTGTAACCAACAAGGGTCCACCTAATAACACCAATATTAAGAATCCTCAACCTAATTCCAATCAACACCTTACTAATTCTAATCAAAATCCTCCTTTTGATAGATCTCAAGTCCTTGCAAAAGTGGTTCAATATATGGCCCTTATGCAAGATTCTAATAACAATCAAAATATCCAGATGCAAAACCACATTTTTCAAATGGCTAATCAAGCTCCTCAAGTTATGGTGAATAAACAAAGTGAAAATTACACCCCTCCTCCTCTTAGAGATGCCAATGAAAATATTATTCACCAACCTCCAATTTGAAACAAATTACTTCAAAATATTTAAATGAACATATATATCCCATCATTATGTCTATGGATATTTAAATAATTTCTCTAAACATCACATATGACGTGACTAGTGATCCTACCTTACACCTTAAAGTATTTGAAAACCTCTACTAGGAATGGATTATAACTAAAAACTATGTAAATGGCAAGCTTCTAGCCAAAACCTTCATTGGAGATGCATTAAAATGGTACAATCAATTTACAATCCACTCAATTATACAACTAGAAGACTTAGTCAATGCTCTAGTTAAATAATGTCAAAATAAAAAACTTCTTGAGAATAGGCATAACAACTTAGTTAATTCTAAGCAATTACCCAAAGAGTTTGCCCATGATTTCATCAAATGATGGAAATATTTGGCACATAAAGCAAACCATATCATGATGATGTAAATATCTTCATTCTATTTATTACCACTTTAAATTCCCCTCTTCAATACAAATTTTGGATGTTCTCCCCTAAGACTTTAGAAGAGGCCTTCAATCAAACAAAAAGACAAGACTTCCTTATGAGCTAATTTGAACCATCTCAAAATGCTAGTAAGAAATATTTATCAACTTTAATCGATACAATTAACACTAATATATCTCACAAAAATCTTCCCCAAATTTTTTAAGTGGGAGCTCTTACCAAACTTCTAGCCAAAACCTTCATTGGAGATGTGTTAAAATGGTACAATCAATTTCCAATTTACTCAATTATACAACTAGAAGACTTAGTCAATGATCTGTTAAAGAATATCAATATAAAAAACTTCTTGAGAATATGCATAACAACTTAGTTAACTCTAAGAAATTACCCAAAGAGTTTGCCCATGATTTCATGAAACGATAGAAATATTTGGCGCATAAAGCAAACCATATCATGATGATGTAAATATCTTCATTTTGTTTATTACCACTTTAAAGTACCCTCTTCAATACAAATTTTGGATGTTCTCCCCTAAGACTTTAGAAGAATCCTTCAATCAAACAAAAAGACAAGACTTCCTTATGAGCTAATTTTAACCATCTCAAAATGCTAGTAAGAAATCTTTATCAACATTAACCGATACAATTAACACTAATATATCTCACAAAAATCTTCCCCAAAATTTTTAAGTCAGAGCTCCTACTCGAAATAATGACGGTAATCAAAGTATAAAGAGGATAAGTTTACCAACACTCAAGAAGATCAAGTAGTAGACAAATTTTAAAAAACCTCTCATAGAAGTCGAGTTTGTAGAATTGCATGACATGATTAGAATTCAAGAAGCTATCATATGTGAAACAATGTAATAGTCCTATAAATATAGTTAGGTGAGTCAAGTGGGGATACTACAGTATCCCATTCCAGACATATAAGTTTCTAGTTGTTGATCATGCTACACTATTAGTGGTTGATAATTTATTTATTTCCTCTTGTCTAGTTTAGGGGGGATCTTAACAAGGTAAATCCTACTTGTCATATGAACCTAGATACCACTAAGTATGATCATATTTTAAATTTTTTTGGGAACTTAATGACCGTTAGGTACCAAAAACTTAGATTATTCTCGGGAACTTAGCAACCACTAGGTATTAGTGACTTGGAGTATCCTCGAGAACCTAGTGACCACCAAGTACAAATCACTCAAAGAATTCTCAGGAACCTAATGACCACTAGGTATTAATAATTTGGAGTATTATTAATAACCTAATGATTTATAAATATCTATCTTACCCTATCTTTGATAAAGCAAATGAATCATTGTAAGATTATAAGTGTAAAACTAGAGTATATCAAAATTCTAAATATGTACAATGATCAACAATTTTGATTTTAAAAATTTGTTCAATATGGAAAACTATTATTTTTAGAAAATAGAAAAGAAATATACTTAGTTCACATAGATTTTTGTTGACTATTCCCGATGTATGATAGTGAAAATCAATAAAAGAGGTGACTATACATGCTCATAATCAAGAAAAAATTCAAAAATTACTTCTGAACAAGAATGTTATAAATGGATGGTAGCATAGGCCACTTCTATCTGTGGATTGCACACTTATTCTAGTTGAATGTGATAAATGATTGATAGTAATAGATAGAAGAAACATGATTTTGATAATGATCGATCAAAGACAATATCATAAGATATATCTAGATAGGACTGCTATAACTATAAAATAATGTAGAACTCTTTAATCCATTGACTGAGGACTTATCTTGGTTGACTATGATGAAAAATTGATTATTGTGCCTTCTACACCTATGTTTGTTGAGCAATTTGAGATACCACAATTTTGATTGTGAAGCACAAAATTTGTTATGTTGATTCTCTTGTCTCTAAAACCCTAAGGTCACTTTGATAACTTGTAAACTTGTAAAGAAAATAAAAGTATAATAAAATGAGTTGACCTTAATTACCACCTTGATGATTGATCAATGCTTGCATATCCAATAATCCAAGGAGGAAAATTAAGCCCATGTAGTTCTCCCACCTAGAGTGAATGTATGATTGTGCTCTTTGAATATATGTATGTAATTGTAAAAATTACCTTGATACTTGATAATGATAGATCTTGACTCAATTTGAGGTGTGTTATGTATACACATAATATTTTTAACTTTTATTAATTACTAACACTTTGTATTTTGCAAGCACTTGTCGAACCTCAATCTCTCTAAGTGCATGCCTTATGGGGTGCACTAAGAAATGGGTGGACATACCTTTGGTGCTTCATGATATTGTTTTCCCTTTTTACACTTTCCATTTACACACTCATCTCCTAAAAACCAATTACCCTAAGCTTATTTTTCTTAGCCTTACCCATTCCAGTCTTTTGCCATGCTTTATCCTCTTTTTCTTGCCTTACTTCCCTTTTGGATAGTCGGCTATACTAGGTCGACCCTATACAGTCTAGGGGTATTTTTCACTTTTTGGGTTTGTTAACCTTTCAACTGACCTAACTCAGACCTATTGAATTCTCCCTAAAAACATACAGGGTCGACTGGGTCAACTCCGTACAACTGATGTTTTCGAGAATATTTAGGGTAAGATCCACCTATATATAAGTTAATTTTTGACCATTTGTAAGAAGATAAGAAAATAAAAATAAGTGTGAATGAACATCTACTTATGGACCATTCCACTTGAGAAATAAAGCTTAGGGTTCCATACTTTCTTTGGAGATACGGATATTGTCTTGTGGAGAAGTCTTTTGGATGCATAGATAGGTTGTGTAGCCTAGAGCTGATTTGTCTTTATTATCATTACATACCACAACAATCTCTTACAAATAACTTTGTCCAAGGGAGAAATTGAGGCTCAGTGGGTTCATCTTTAAGGTAAGTATTCCTAACTTTATTTCTCCTTTGTAAGAGTAGATAGATAATGTAGTTGTGTTTCTTTCTTCCATGTATTAAGATTTTGTATATATTGACATGAGTATATGTCTTCTATGCATATTTAGTTTAGTTTGTTTTGTTTCTAATCTCCACTTTGTTCCCTTTGGTGAGCACTAGATTAGATTTAATTTTTTGTTTATTAGAATAGAGTAAACATTAAACCTAGGAATCTTTTAAGGTTGTTGCGTGATTGTGTTAGACTGTAGGCTTTGGAACTCTTCATAGCATGGTGTATTGTGACAAGTGATCCCCTAATCAGGTTTAAGGGATACCTATATTAGTTATTCCCTTGGTTAAAAAATGTATCCTCAATCAAAAGTGTAGGTATGCTTTATCTTCTCTAAACTAGGATTGATTTATAGACATGATGCATTTCTGATTGCATACATTCTAGTAAACCCAATATGAATCATATCCCACCATTGGTTGGAATGTCTTCACGTTTCCATTTTATTATTAGTATTAGATTTAGATTGGATTCACCTTCATATTAGATTTTGGTGAAGCTGACATGAACTAACCCTTGTAATATTTGTTCATCTTATTTTATTTCTTTCATTCTTTCATCATTATTTTTATCATATATCTATCATACTAGATCAATTCTGTCGATCTAATATCTAACTTCTATATGTAGGTTTTTAGGTATAGGCTAATGGATCGATCTTGTCAACCTAGTATACATTTTCAAATTTACAGACATCCAGTCCAAACTAATAGGTCAACCCAGTCGACCCTATACTTTTGTAGATATCAGGCTCAACATACTAGGTTGACCTAGTTGACCTTATACATTTGAAGCACTCAACAGTAAGTTTTTGTAAAGCTTGATCAACCCAGTTGACCCAATTAGCAAAATCTACAAGCATATATTAAGGTTCTTGAACAAAAATATTCATTCTTTGCATATTTGATCCACCAAGGTTCCTTTCTATCTCTCTATCTCTTTCTTTATAGTATTTCCTCTCACAGTTTGCAATTTTCAAAATTGCCCTTGCATAGTCAACTGGATCGACCCTGCTTACCTAGTTCAGTGTTCTATGTGCTATCTGGATAACTAGGTCGACTCTACCGACCTTGTTTATTTTTAGACCATACTTCCACAGTACATGTTTGACCCTGTCGACCCTGCTCTATATTTTATGCATACATTGTTGACCATATCAACATTGTACCTTGTGTCAAAGTTGGAATTAACCTTATATGCTAATAATTAATTCACACTTTCCTTTCTTGTTACTTGCATGCTTAGAATAGATCACATAGTTTAATTAGGTGGTTTTCAATTAATTATTTAGTTTATTATTTTCTATTTTATGCACACATGACCAAATCATAAAATTTAAATAAACATTTCAACATTTATCTACCTAAAGCCAACCTACTTGGATTTCATCATCAAGGGGGAAGTCAACTTGATACTCTAGTCAAGTATAAATCATGGTTAATGGTATATTATAGCTAAGCACCTGACACCCTTATCACTATGGTGTGTGAAGTGAGGGGGTAGGACCCAATACCAAGCATGTATCATTGCCACTATAGTTTCTTTTAGCCTGAACTACTTGAAACCATCCTTAGATTACCATTCTAGTTTCTTTCTTATAGCCAACTTTCCATCACATTTAAATTCATATCTTAATGATCTAATTAAACATTCAGGTTGACCAATTAGTTAACTATTTACCTTACAAGTTGATTGTTTGATCTTTGCTCAATTATATTCTGTATTATAAAAATTTGCATTAGACAGCGTTAGTGTAAGGTTTTATGCTGTGCTTCAATTGGATTAGCTAGCATCAATGTAATTAATTATTTATTTCATTTTTATCATTTATTTTCAATTTACTTGCAAAATTTATCTTGTTTAAGCCCACAAACCCATCATCAATTTCTAAATTTCCCTCTCTAATGTATTGGGTCAACCTAGTTGACCTTGTACCTTTTCTAAACTCTGTTCACTATACTGGATCGACCCAGTTAACCTTGTAAAGTTTAAAAAACCTATTTCATCTTTTTTAATCCCTATTCTCTATACTAGATTGTCTCAATCAACCTTGTATAGTTTACAGACCCTATTTTTATGCTATGTCAACCTAGTTAACCCTGTACTATTTTTGTCATTCCCTATTTTCTTACTTTCTCATCTCTCTTTCCTACCTTTCATCATGGAATTTCTATTTGATGACAATGTTAAGTTGTAATCAGTAGACATAATGAATGTTACCAACCTTCATATGGTCTCCCATAGATAGAGTAGGGCTCCTCCTTTGAATGTTAGTAATGTTCATATTACCACTCACACAATGAACTATGGAACCCCTACTAATACCTCTTTGCAACATAGTCCTCTCTTATCATTATAAGACCAATCCAAATTAGAATATACACTTGAAATGCTCTTTTTTATCTCTAAATTTCCTCAACATCAAGGAAAGTATCCTTCTACCATTTACAATCTTAAAGGTCAAGTTGAAGAGCCTCATTCACCTACTCCTACATTCTCAACTAGATTTGGGGATACCACTTTCTTTGATTCTCATCCTCTTCCTTCAATTATGACCCCTTCTCATACCATGACCTCTTCTTCTCTAACTACGTCCACCTCCATGCCTAGTATTGCCACTAACATGGTAGGTTCTACATCTAGTGAGTCTCTCATAAGATCCATTGTCCTTAATCCTTTCACTAGTGCATCATTTGATACCTAAGGTAATCATGCTACTAGTGCTTCTTCTTATCAACCATTCATTAGTCCATGTTTTGTTGCACAAGAAAAATTTGCCACTAGTGCCTCACATTCTCATAATTCCTCTCAAACTCCTATTAACACCAATAGTGGCACCCAAGCCACAAATACCAACTCTAATGCTTATAACAATGCTAATCAAACACATCAACTATTTTTATAAACACTTAATCAAATGAATACCTTTCAAGCTCATAACACAAATCAAATGATGAGAATGTAAAACCACCTTCTTCATCTTCATTCTCATCCTCAACCAATAGCTTGGGGCATACATAACCAGAATGTTCCCTCTCTTCCTCTTTGAGATTCTTAAGGCAATCTCATTCCTTAACCTCATTTGGTTAATAAAACCATTAAGCATCTCCAAAATGAAACTCTCACTACTCAAATTGCTAACATTGATATTAGAGGTATCACACTTATAATTTCTTATAATGGATCAACCAATCCCACCCTTCATCTTAAAACATTTGGAAATATTTATAAGGATTGGGTCAAATTGAACACCTTTGTCACTACCAGACTCTTAGCCAAAACCCTCATAGGTGATGCCTTGGATTGGTACAACCAAGCTATAACTCATTCCATTACTAATTTGGAGGATATAGTGAATGATTTAGTTCAAGATTACCAAAATAGTGATCTTCCTAAAAACACTTTGGCCCACTTCATAAATTTCAAACAACTTGAAAACAAAAATGCTCAAGCCTTTATTAAAATATGAAAAACTTTGTCAAACAAATGTGAACATAACATGGATGATGACAATCTTTTCCATCTCTTTACCAATGCCCTTTTTCCTAAACTTTAATATCAGGTCCACACTATTTCTTCATGTACATTATTGGAGGCTATTAACCAAGATAAATTACAAGATTTCCTTATGCATCAATTCGAGCCACCCCAACCTTCTACGGGTCCTCATCTCTTAAAAATAAAAATCACAATGTTACCAATGATGGTGTTACAAATTTTTATGACACCATTCACAATGTTCAAGTTGTCATTCCTACCCCTTCATCAGAACCAACTCCCCTTTCTCAATAATATACCAAACCTCACTTATCTTCACCAAATAATAATAATGTTCATAAACCTCCATCCTTAGCTGAATTGCTTAAGCATCTACCTAGTCCTCTTCCACAAGATCTTGACCCTACATGTCCTATGAAATCTTGGTATGATCCTAATAAGTTTTGTTATTTTCACAATAGTTGGGGTCATTCTCGTGAGACCTATAGATAACTTCATAATTTAGCTATGGATTTTGTTCTTGGTCCTAATTTTGATCATGATTCTATCATTAGAAAGCATCAACAAGCTTATGAAATTCTTTTAAGGATTATAAATCACATGATAAAACTCAATCCTTAAATCAAGTAAACTCTCATTTAGCTATTTACATAGACCCTCTTCATAATCATCAACCTATTCAAGAAAATCAAGATAAAACCACCCCTTCTATCAATAATGTTGAAAGTCTTGTTGAACCAAATTCTAAAGAGAATGTAGTTAGCATGACTAATATGTGAAGTGTGGTTGCTTTTATCAATTCCAAACCTATCTACACTCCATCTAGAACATATTGTGTTATCGAGGATTCTTTTCCAACTCATTTAAATGAGTTAGGGAAAGATGATCTTATTAATTTTTACGATCCAATTTATGATTCTCCCTTGGATAACACTTCCTTTTATATTTCTACGACTCTTCCATCATCTACTAACACTAATGATAATCAAGCTTCTACTAACACTTCTTCTACCAATTCTCAAAATCAACTTGAACCAACTACTTCATTATCTCAACATGATTTGCAACCTTGTTCTAAAGCTTCTTCTTCTTCTTATTAACCTAAGTTCTAATGTCCTTTAGTTCCTCCTTCTGAGGACCTCCTTAGTCATTATGTACCTATATCTAAAAATCTTCTTGTGGGTTATGATGAGTGGGATACCATCATAGAACTCACTAATCTCCCATCCTAGATTCCTTTTCTTGAGATTATGAGGACTTATCCACATCATAGAAACTGTATTATGCAACTAGTATTTGAGATGAATGCCCTTCATTCTCCCCTAGTAGGATGGAAGGCAACCCTATCTAGATATGAGGATAGTATATTACAACAATGTAAAGAGATGCCTATCAACGTTGATGAAACTATAGACACTTCTCTTTTCTTGAAATTTCCCATAGCTTCTATGATTCTTGATGAGATTCTGATTCATGCAGATGATCCTCCCTTACTCATTAGTGTTCAAATAGATGATATCCAAGTTAAGCATGCATTGATTTATAAGGGTTTTAACACTTGCATTTCCTCTCTTAACTTCATTAAGACCCTTGGATATTCAAAATTCAATCTCAAGTCTACACATAACACCTATCAAGGATATGATAGAAGGAAAATGCATCCTCTAGGTTGTGTGTGGATTCCCATTACCATCCCACCTATCACCATTCACGTGAAGGTGATGATCTTTAACTTTCCCCTTTCTTATAACATCTTGCTTGTTAGGCCATGGACTCACTGTATGAAAGATGTTGTTTCTTCTGCCTACCAATGCATTACATTCCCTCATAATGGACCCATTTATAAGATTCAAGGTGACACTAACCCTTATTATTTCAAATAATTCCAAGACTGTGATGTCTTCAAGATTCCTACTCTTGAGCCTTTACCCAACATTCCATTACATGAGTCGTAACATCTTAATTTTCTCATTAATTTAACCCAAGGTTACAATGGGCATCCCAAACTCATTGGGAACATTCCTCCTAACCTCTTAAATTCTAATGATGATGAGACTAATAAGATTAAACTAAAGATTAAAACTTCTGATCTCTCACCTAATCTCATCTCATAGCTTCTTGCTTCCTTGTAGCCTCATTCTTGCAAGCATCCTTGTATTCTTAACCAAGACTCAACATTATATTCACGACACTTCCTTAGATGATAAGGACATCACTACTTGCATCATTAATCTTCACACCCCAGATTATGATGATGGTTATTCCTTAGATGATCCATTCTTAGGTGGTCTTGTCCAAGCCCGTGATACCAAGATTAACTATTATCAGTCTTCTTTACTTGAGTATTTTAGTGTATTTTCTCATCTTCCTTAATTTATAGTTCCTAATTTTATCATATTTCCCTTTTATCATAGGGTAGAGATGGTACCAACACCTCTATTTTTTGAGGATCTTCATATGAGTATGCTCATGGATCATGCTATGATCAAGCCTTACCCTTTTACTAGGTACCCTAATCATCATAGTTAGTTTACTCTTGAGATTAGTGTGACCCTTATTATACCTTCTATAGATCCCACTCTTCCCTCAGTAGAGCTCTTATCAAATCCCATTATCTCTCCTACTATATTTGAGCCCATTCTCACTCCTACTATAGTTGAGCCCATTCCCACTCCTATTATCGCTGGTCCTACCCCTGCTTCTCATCCCATTGATCCTTCTATTGAGCCTAGTTCTATTCCTCCTCCATCACCACATTCCCTTGGTGATGGTTTGCTTCCTTTGCTTAAGATGGCTCCTCTACCCACCAAATGGGTTAAAGAGTGTTATCCAACTTCTTCCACTCTTATTATACCTCCTTCTATGGGTGTTTCTCCTAAGACCACTCACAAGCATATCTATTACTTTTATGGGATAAATAATCTTTCTTTTAGCCATTATCATAAGCTGTAATGATATATTGATAATTTGCATCCTTCCTTTCTTGCCTTAGACAAAGACACACCTCCCCTAAAGGTTCTACCTAAATATATACCTAAGTATGACGAGGTATATTATTTGTGGCAATAATGTGGTACCCATCACACTAATCATTACTACATCCTTCAACAACACCTTAAGGACCACCTTTTAGCTATTCTCAGACCTTATTCTATTCCTCCCATAGGTCATTCCCATAAGAAGGCTCCTCCTTCTCCCATGGCTCCAACCCTAGTGGTCTTATCCCCACCTGTGGTCCCTTTGTCACCTTCTATGCCTTTACCCATGATTCCCTCACCTATGAACCTTCCCTTACCTATTAATACTTCTCCACCTATGAGTCCCTCACCTGTGGATCCTTCTCCACTAATGATTTATGCATCTACCATATATCCCACTCCCATGCATTCTCCTGAGCATCCCTTGCCTGACTTCCTTCCTTCGCATGATCCTTCCAGCATTCCTACATTTTTAGTTGAGGAGATTAGAAGAGAAGTCTTTTCACAAGTTTCATTAAAGATTGATGAGACATTAGCAGTAGTTCATATGCAGTTCATAGAGATTTATTTGATGTCTTGGATAATGTGTGTGGGTAGATTTATCAGTACTTAAGAGCACATGCATGGTGCCTTTGCATTGAAATTTTGATTGGATGTGTGCTCTAATTTCATTCTTATCTATCCATTATAGCATTTGATGTTGTATAAAATTCATATTTTGCATATATGGTGATTCTTTACTATTTGGTACTATATCTTGATTATTTTTTCATTTATATTCACATCTGATTGTCTTTCTTTATCATTGCTTTCTCTTTAATTCTTAAGTTTTTCTCAAAACTCTCTTCTTGTGTCTTCATGATTGTTTGCTTTATTATCTCTATTTATTCACAGATAATTGTCATTGTGACTAGGTTATACAAGCCCTATTCCCTTTAGTTCTTGCCTCCTTTTACCATGTGATCAATTAACAAACAATGTGTCTCATTATACTTTCCTTTCACAGTCCACTTTGGATCTCATTTTTCCCTTCTTACTTTTCTGTAAACTAAGCATATACATGGTTGAGACTTGAGATCACATACTCATTCATTGTTAAGCCTAAGTGTCCTAGTTAGTCTTTCTCTTTGGTTACTTAGCTTCCTTTATCCTTAGCCTAAAGCTCATTCGTGTGTATCACTACATCTCTCATGATTGGTCATTCTAAATCGGTATGGAGGAGGAATCTTAAAAATCCATAAAAAAATTAAAATCCAAATCATTTTACAAAAAGCAATGATGTAAAAGGCAAAAATATTCTTAAAAGTCAAATCACACTAAAAGATGTGATTCAAAGCACATCTCCTTCTTCTAATCAAAGCTCAAACTCCACATTTGGCCTCATGATAGAGCTGAGGTCCTTTGGGGTGTGTTAGGCTAATAAATTAGAAAAAGAGAATAAAAAACTTTTAGTGCTACCTATTTTCTCATGCAAGTACCCAATCTTTGCAGTAGACTAATGGCTTTGTAAGGGGTATTAAGGAACGGGGAACACATCATGGGAAGGTAGGTCTATTTTCCTTTTCTTTTACCAATCTACATTTATGGGTTAATCTTAGTAGCATACTTATCTGCCTACAAAGCTTTGTGTCTATTACGAATAGGTTTCCTTTATACATTGATGGCCACTAGTCACTTAGTGTCTTTTCATGTCTTTAGTATGCCTCTTGTCTCCCAAGGTCTTATCATAAGATGCACAAGTCTGGATTTTTACATTACCTTTTTCATTCCTTATATCCCTCATATTTCCTCTTGAGAAATATTATTTTGTCTACTGATCACTCCCCTTGGGATCTCATTTGTGAGTTGCATTGTAAGAGCATGGATATGACCTGGCCATACTCACAAATTACCACCTTTTTCCTTCTTACTAATTACATCCTTTGGTACTCGATTATCCCAATTTTTCCATCCTAGTGGTGTTGTCTTTGTGAGTTTTAGTGTAAGATCATGGATAGGACCCAACATTCCTCACAAAATTTTCCAAATAATACAAGTCATAAAAAAAATTACATGTGTCAAATATGAGATAAGATGTGATTGATTATGAAGTTACATGCCATTGGCATGCTTCCCAGCTTGATTTAGTGTATTTATGCTTAATTCATTTTTCTTTCGATTTTATCTTCTTATTTTCTGAGTGTATGTAAGAATACAACCATTTCTTGAATTTTTTCATACTTCTCAACTTGAATTAGTGTGATAAATTTAAGATGAATCTTTTGTGAATTTTTTTCTCTTATACTTCCCAACGTGATATAGTATGATTGATTGAATTAATTAATTTGTTTTTATACCATTTATGCCCTTTTACTTACCTTCCATTTTATTATATTATTTTCATACATCCCAATGTGATTTAGTATGATTTTACTTGTTTTAATTTGGTGCAAAAATATTTTATTTTGGTTTTAAGAATAAATTCTTTTTTACCATCTTGTTTTACCAAGTATTTTTTACTATTTCTTTTTAAGCATCAATGTGTTTTTCATAATGCTAGAAAAGAAACCACATCTCATATATTTCCTATAACATATACAAAAAAAGCTAAATACATGTGCAAGAAAGAAATATATCCAAAGTATCCACAACCATAACCATAATAATGACAACACACACAATCAACATCAATATGACAAAATGATACATCATATATATATATATATATATGATGTATCATTTTGTCATATTGATGTTGATTGTGTGTGTTGTCATTATTATGGTTATGAGTTTTGATACAACAAGTACAACCATATACAATGCTCTAACCCTTTGCTAGGCCCCATCCTATCTATCTTATGGCTTAACCATGTTGTCTATTGAATCCTCAGTTTGACTCCTACAAATAGTATGTTATAAAGAGGCCATCCAAGATCTCAATCCCTCTACTTATCCCCGTAGATGCAATATCTACACCTCTGCCTATGCCAACTCAGTCTAGGTCAATGTATGATCCTACATCACCATATGTGCCTATCTCATCTACATCACTGTATCTAGATATGCAAATATCTACTTTTTTAGGGCCTAGCATGCCCATATCTCACCTAAAACCATCTCTACTGGTGGATGTATCCTCTTCCTCTATGCTCATATTTACTTAATTACCTCCCCTACTAATATGAATGAGATTGCCTGAGCTGGGGTAGATGGTACACTGGGGCCCTCTAATGTAGTAGTGTCATATGCCTATAGAGTCTCATCTAGGATGTTATGGAGTGATACCATCATAAAGGACCCCCATCTCTCCTCCTCATCCTTAGTAATGGCTATAAAATCACACCTAGATAGATCTTAGATCACTATCATATCTCATAATATCTATCTACTTTTAGTCTTTATTTTAAAATAAAAACTTAAGCAACAATTTAATCATCTTTATTACCTATTTGTGTCTCGACCACTATGGTCTCACCATCCATGTGACTGCCTAACAAAGTCTCTCCATTTGCACAGCTTCCTAACACCTCCTCTGAAGGTCACCTCCTCAAATCAAATTTGGCTATCATGGCTCATGTCCACCTTAGCCTATGCCTTAGTGGTCTCTCTATCATTTAGCTCTCCTCTGGCTCACTTTTTAGGTCCTTAAGGATGGTGATAGTCTCCACTCTATCCTACTCCTCTTGCCTTTATCGACACTATGTACTTAGTAGTTATAGCTCATCTTGCTATGGAACTGGTGGTGGTATCTCTTGTGCCACTACTTCCACATCTCTCTCCTCTTTCTCTACTCCTTATCATAATCATCTAGTCTATGGTCACTCATAATGTGGTCTAAGCATGAACCTCATCACTAGTGGCCCTAGTCCCCTCCCCCGTGGCTCTCTCACATGTTGAGCCCACTACTTGGGCATCAATATCAGTGCCACTAGATGAGGAAAACCCATCTATCCTAGCACCCATGCCACCAAGTGTGGCTCTCTACACCAAAAATAGTGTCTAATAACCTCTATCCTCATTATAGCTAGTGCAACTATGTACCATCTCATCTATGTAGTCGCTATGTCTCCATATGCCTACCACACTATGTCTACACATCTCATAGTCTATAGTGCTAACACATGGGTCATGACCCATGCTACTTGGTCCTCTATCCATTTTTATACTTGATGTGACCTATCATTGACCACATGGGGCAACCCAGTTAGTCGATACATGGGAAACCTCTCATAGATCTAAGCTATCAATAATATGATTGATCTTATAGATTTTTGCCCTTTGACCAACACCTCATACAAATCATGTATGAGCTAGACCTAGATGATAAAACCTAGATCATATAGTATGCCATCCTCTAGAATCCTCCTACTCAAGGCTACCATGAATAGTGGTACTGTACCCTCTGACTTGTGACATAACACTCATTGTGTCATAAGTCCTATCACAACCTTTTGGTTATCTAGAATCTGTGATGCATACATATAAAACATGCTAACTCACCTACCTCCTAAAATCATAGCCAAGCCTGTATCCCACATGGCTAAGGTTCTCCTCTCTTCTAAGCTATCTAGTATGCTTAAAGTTATTGGTGCTCTTATCACCAATAACCCTAAGATATCATGCACATCCTCTAGCATGATAGCTATCTCTACCACATTCCATCTCAAGGTATTAGTCATTTATTCCCAACATCCAAGGAACATGACTAATAAATCTATGCTCAAGGGAATCCTACACATGTTAGTTATCCTTCCTAGGCCTACAACTACTAGCTAGCTTTATCACCTATGGTCAGGTGATCGAATATATCTAGTAGCCAAGACATGTTTACCAATCTATAGAACTAGGGTCATCCCTACAATAAAAAAACAACAAAAGATGTATTAGATTCCCAATGCCATGTATAGTCAAAATACATTCTTTTTATAATTTTAATCAAAAAAAAGCCTAAATTGCTTTATTTCATTCCTTTTTTACCTATTTTTAGCCTACTTGGTCTTTTTTCCCTTACTAAGTCATTTCAGGCCATTTTAGCCTTCTTTTAGCCTTTTGCATGCATTTTTGTATAATTTTGGTTCTTTAGTCAAACTAGTTTGAACAAAATTTCCCTCTTTTTTACCTAGTTAACTTAAAAATCTAAGTCAACTCTCTTATTTTCCCCTCCCTAGTACTACATTATCATTATGGACTTTTTGGATCAGTTAACAAACTGTACTAGGTCGGCAATTTACAAAACCTACTGGGTCAACACACACTTACTGGGTCACCAGTGTGGATTTTGACTATTTTTAGCTTACTAGGTCAACCCAATTGTTTTTAGTTGCCGACCCCTTATATTTTCTTAAAAAAATGCCTTTTTGCCATTTTCTTCCTAAATCCTCTAAACCCATTTCCTGTTTTGCTATTTGCTACTGATAGAATCTAATTTTACCTCATTCTGACATCTAGAAATGCTAAAAATTATTTTTTTATTAAAATACACTAAATTCAACAAAATACTCAAAAATTGGCTTAAAATTCATAGCTGTATTCCTGTACTGCACTTACTGCCACTCCTGGAACCCCTCCCTATCTAGCCTGTCATCTCCTTGCCATCCTAGCTCATTTGGTCTCTAGAGCCCTTTTTTCTCTCTTTCAAAAATCAAAATAATAAAATGACTTGTCTTTCTCCTATTTAAAAACACTTTTCAACAATTCAAATTCTTTAATTATTTTCAAGCAAATTCCTTCTTTTATCTATATCTTTGTTTTTACTCATCGATTTTCAAAACCAAAAAATGCATTGGATTCATGATGATGTAGAGAATATTTTTCACTATCATATGCCTATTTTCCAAAAAATTCAAGTTTTGGCTATTTTTTGCACTAACTTCTACAAGTTCAGCTAGTGTTATTCACATTTAGATGCCTTCACCTTTCTTTGTAGTCTACTTCTTTATCTACAACACTAAGGTAAGTAAAGGTATGAATTTTTTAATTTTGTCCTTTTATTTACCTTATTTTCTACTTACTATAATTTTCTTAGCATCAACATTATGTGTTGTCATGTTTTTTCTTGAAGCACCATCCCGTGTTACACCTTAGTGACACATGATGAGCTTTGAGTGGGGAATATGTATACACATAATCTTTTTAACTTTTATTGATTATTGACACTTTATATCTTACAAGAACCTATCGAGTCTCAATCTCTCTAAGTGCATGCCTTAAGGGGTGCACCAGGAAATGGGTGGGTAGACCATTGGTGCTTCATAAGATTGTTGTCCCATTTGTCAGTTAAAATCTACACACTCATCTCCTAAAAACCAATTACCTTAAACTTATTCTTATCAGCCTTACCCATTCCAATCTTTTTCCATGTTTTATCCTCCTTTTCTTGCCTTATTTCCCTTTTGGATAGTCAACAATACTAGGTTGATTGAGTTGGCCCTATATGGTCTAGGGGTATTTTTCACTTTTTGGGTTTGTTATCCTTTCTATTGACCTAGCTTAGGCCTAGTAATTATCCCTAAAAACATACATGGTCGATTGGGTCAGCCCTGTATAGCCAACATTTTTGGGAGGATTTAGGGCAAGATCTACCTATATATACAAGTTCATTTCCAACCATTTGTAAGAAGAGAAGTGAAGAAGAATAAGTGAAAATGAACATCTACTTATTGATCATTCTACTTGAGCAATAAATCTTAGGGTTCCATACTTTATTTGGAGATATGAATCTTGTCTTGTGGATAAGTCTTTTACATGCATAGATAGGTTGTGTAGTCTATAGCTGATTTGTCTTTGTTATCCTTACATACTAAAACATTCTCTTGCAAAGCACCCTGGCTAAGGGAGAGATTGAGGCTCGGTGGGTTCATCTTCATGGTAAGTATTCCTAAATTTATTTCTCCTTTGTAAGAGTAGATAGATAATGTAGTTGTGCTTCATTCTTTCATGTATTAAGATTTTGTATATATTGACATGAGTATATGTCTTTTATGTATGTTTGGTTTAGTTTGTTTTATTTATAACCCCCACTTTGTGCCACAAGATTTGGTGAGCACTATATTAGATTTAATTTTTTGTTTATTATAATAGAGTGAACATTAAACCTAGGACTCTTTTAGGGTTGTTGCATGATTTTGTTAGACTGTAGGCTTTGGAACCCTTCCTAGCATGGTGTATTATGACAAGTGATCCCCTACTCAGGTCAAGTAGATCTTGATATTAGTCATGTCATTGCTTAACAAATGTATCCCCAATATGAAGTGTATATATGCTCTATTTTATCTGATCCAGGATTGATTTATAAACATGATGCATTTCTAATTGCATACATGTTAGACTTGGAATATGGCCTCTCCTTGTGAATGATCTTGAATTTGGAAAGAACAAAGCATATTTTCTCAATGTGAAATAGTATGGAATCTTAAACCAAGTGAATAATAATTAGGGATAATGAATGACCTTTGATGTGTATTTGTAGGTGAACTTTTAATAATTTACTGTAGCCAACCATGTGAAATGTGTTGGAAGTCCCAAAAGAATGATTTTAAATTTAAAAAACTAACTATTTTGGTGTGGGATGCGACCAACTAAGGTGGATAGGAGTACAAAAATACTCTTGTCTACCTAGGGTAGAATTGTCCTAAAAAATAAAGGACAACTATCCTTATCAGGAGACAACTTGATGATGATGTTGAGTAGTTTGAGCATTTGACATTGAAATTTACATGTAGTAGTGATGACAAATAAAGGGTTGGGCCTACATATAGATAAATGACTTAGAGGAATGTCTAATAAGAGTCATGTGGTTTGGGTTGTATTAATAATTATCATTATTCAGTATGTGTGACCAAATTTATGTGTCTACAATGTTTGTGACTTGGATCATTCTTGGGAACCAAGTGATAGCTAGGTTTTTGTGACTTGGAACATTCTTGGGAGCTGAGCAAACACTAGGTATATGTGACTTAGAGAAATTTTTGGAACTCAGTAATCGATAGGTATCTATGACTTGGAGAATTCTTGGGAACATAACAAACTCTAGGTATATCTAACTTGGAACATTATTGGGGCCTAACAACCACTAGGTATTGTGACTTGGAACATTCTTAGGATTCTAGTGATCAGTAGGTATATGTGACTTGGAGCATACTTGGGAACCTAGAGGCTGCTAGGTATATGTGACTTGGTGTATTATTGGGATCCTAATGACCAATAGGTATATTTATATAGGCCCATTTAGTACTTTCATGGTTGGCATATATGGATAATTTTGGGATTCCATAGGTTGAAGAAGGCTATTTAAGTTATTGTGTGAACCAATAGTGAAGTATAAAAATTGAACAATTCTATCATTCATATTATCTTAGGTCTATTTTGACATTGCCTTTATCTATATAGTTATTACTATATAAATTTCATTTTCATATATTCAACATTTATAATACTTCTACTATGTATCTTGATCAAGAAATTCACTGCTTTGTTTAGCCTCACCTCCTCAAACAAGGCAGTTATGATTTCTACATAAACACTCAATAACACCTAAGAAATTTTATAAGAGGGGAAGCTAAATATAAATAAATATAAGTAAAAATAGGGGAATCTTATAAACACTTGATAAAAATATTATTCACAAGTTATCTACCAACACGAGGTCAGTGGTTTGAAACTTGAGCTTCCAGGGGTATCTCTTATTTTGAGCCAAGTTTATGGAAGAGAAGCCAGATATGGGGATAATATATAGTTATAGTGGGAATATTTAGGTAAAAGTCCCTTTTAGAGAGGTGTCTTAATATAATCAAAATCATAAATGGTAGTGAGATAATGATGGTGACATTTCCAATTCCACCATTGAACCAAACCATAATATAATAAGAAGGAAAAAATAGAACAACATGATGTAAGTAGATAACAATGAAAAATAGTACAAAGTGAGCATGCAAGGTTTCAAAATTTCAAGAAATGGAAATTATTGATTGTATATACCCATCCATCAAGCCATAAAATAACAAGATGATGCAAGGCATTGGAATTACATTCATCAAGCTCTCAGAGGATGAAAAAAATAATTCGATATAAAATGAAATAGGTAGATGATCTTTTGGGGTAGCACAATTTAATTCATAGCGACAAACATACTTTTTGTTGGTATGATATGAATTGGACAATTGGATTGCATTAAATAATGACCTCACAACCATTAGTTAGGATACAAAATTAAATTCAATACACCAATATATGTACCTCCAATCTAGAATCTCTTGTAGCTGTGAGTGACACATTATACAACTACTCAAAACTATCTAATGACACAATAACCAACTTCATAGTTAGCCAAAATAGATAAGTCAATATTGTTAGTGTAGGTATTTATTTTCCTTGCATTTTAATATTTGGATTATTCATACACACATGGATTATTTCTACACGTGAGTTAGCTTGTTTAGGTATACTTAGACATAGGGAGTTATTCTTATTCATTATTATTGGCTATTGGATGTTATTCTTTGATTGGTTATTTCATACTTAAGAGTTATATGCATATTATATGCCTTTATGATCATTCATGGAATAGTTACACATTACTCTCCTATTTTTACATTTGTTTGTGAGCTATTCTACATGGATTATGTTAAATGATTTGTCTTGTTTTTGTGTAATATTCTCATTCTAGTTTTTACTCATACCAATGTCTATGCAATTTTATAGATCTTGATTATAAATCTATGTGTTTGATTGAACTATAGATCCTAGCCAATGCTTTGCTATGGTATTAGAGTGCTAATTTGATTTTCATGATAATCTGGTATCAGAGCACCAATTTGGTTTTCATGATTGTTTAGTTTTGTATGTTGTTTGTTTTAAATCTTGATAGTTTTTTTTGTAAATTTAAGCAAACACATGTCCTTCCATTTTCATTATCAAGAGTATACAAAGTTTGGATGTTGGATATGATTGTAGAATTTAGGAGGCAAGTAGATAACATGCCGAGTTTGCTCCCTTTCCACCTTACCATCCTCCACTATTATCCTATGTTGTAGTTATGCTTAACATCAACATTTCTCTCAAAAACCACTTAGATCTCATTCAACTACCCATACATTTCTCTAAGCTGCTCCTTATAGTCTAAAACACCCATGGTATATGTGGTGCCAACTATTTTAAGTCATATAAAATCCAAACAATATAAGGATATTCTTGTGTACTTCCTAGTCTATGTCAGCTCATCATTCTACCATGTCACCCTCCAAACCACCTTCACTCACTAGTTACTTCTCCTATATGTTGGCCATTGAGATCCACCATGTGGGCTCGCCATACCTCATTTTTTAGTTGACTAAGTGTGCAACCCTTCAATGACATCTTTAAGCTCATGAAAAACTTGCTAAGGGCATTTTTTCTCCATTCCAAACCTGCCATTTATGTTTTGAAGCTCCTCTACATTTGTTACAAGTTCCTCTCAAATTATGTTGGTGTTTTGAAGCATGTTGATGAGGTTTTGAAGATAAACATTTTATTATCTCTTTCAACATTCAAACATCAAGCTTTTGCTAAAACACTATGCCATTTTATGTGCCATCCTTTTTATGAGCAGAGATTCACTTAGGTTTCTTTTCTTTCCTAAGGAAGCCTCTTTGGGGCTTTTCTTTTCCATGATAAAGTTTCTATACCTATTTTTTCCCTAAAAACTTAAAAAATCTATTTTATTTATTGTTATTTTTAATCAAATAGCTGTTTTTATACTCTTAAAAACAAGTTTTTTCATTGAAAATCATATAGAGGTGTATAGGTGAGTTGGTTTAAACTCTAGCTTGATTGAAGAGGTCAAGGGTTAAATTTTGGCTCCAATGACTAGTTGTAAGGTTATATTCTCTCTTTTTTTTTCAAAAGCATTTGATTTTTTTTAAATTTTTAAATAGACCATTTAATAGCCAAAAACTTAAAAATATTGTAACTTTTGATAGGCAATTCATAATTGAGTGCCATTTTAAAAAAAAGTGTTTGTTTTTCATGTTTGTTCTAGTAGAATAATTTGTTTTGTAAATGCACTAAAATTATAAAGTGCCAAATTTGTGGGGTGTTGTGGTGCACATTATTCTTCTTTCAAATTATATTTTAATATTTCCTTTATTACATCATAGATTGTTGGTTGTTTTTATTTCTTACTGTATTCAACTATCATGAATGGAAAAACAACATGCAACTTGCTTTAATAAAACTAGGTTTCTATAGGACAACTATGAATGACGAAACTCAACCTATAATAGATGCAAATAAAAATAAATGGTTTAATAAATGTGATCAAGCACATGGTTGTCTTAGTTTGTCTATTTATCCTAACTTACATTTTCAAATAGAATTTTCTAAAACACCTAATGAAGTATGAACACACTAACAAAACTCTTTGGGAAGCATGTTGTGATGAGAGGTCATGAACTAGAGATTGAGCTCATCAATTTGATCCCAGGTGACTTTGACACACTACATGATTTATTCACTAAGTTTAAGTCTCTGAGGTTGTAGTTAAAATAATGTGGTATAGATATGAAATATGATCAAGTTATTCTGTAAATTCTCTCAAAATTGGGTCTAGATTACTCTATGTTTGTCTCTACTTTCCATGACATAAAAAGTGATTTTGGAACCACATGGAAGATGCCTTATTTAGATACCTTTATTTCCAAATTAACTCATGAGGAAGATAAGTTGATACAGATGGGAATAATGAATTCCTCAAAACCTCAAGCCCTATTTGTTGGGAATGGTAAAGAGAAGTAATCAAACAAAGAGAAGAAACATAATAAAACGATAAAAAAAATGATAAAAAACCTACCACCTCCAAATCAACCAATGAGACCTCCTATTCCAGTGTTAATCCTAAGAGATAGAGAGAGATGATCAAGTGTGGGTTTTGCATAGGCAAGCATGATGAAAGTAAATGCTTGAAAAAATAAATTGACCACCTAACAAGCCTTCTCGAGAAGAAAAATATTAGTGTTCCTGAGTCTATCAAACCATCTTCATAAACCCCAAAATCCTCCAAGAAAAATGCCAATGGTAAAGAAAAGAAAAAATAAAAAGGTGAGAAGAAAGTGAAAGGCAGGGATCTAGTTGTAATTGTACCTCTGACTCCTACATGGATTATTAACTCTAGTGCATCACATCACATGACTTCTTCATAGTTTGAGTTCACTTCCTTGAGACCATGTAACATTTCTAATTTTTATTTGGGTGACGATACTTCTACATAGGTTTTTAGGAGAGGGTATGTTGAAGTGATTTTAAGAAAATTTAATAATGTTCTAAGTATTCCCTCACTTTCACTAATCTCCTATTAGTTTACCAGATTACTCACCTTATTTCATGTATGCGAGTTGAGTTCACTCTAGATTCAATATATGTCAGAGAGTTACATAGTGATACTATATTGGCAGTGGGATTGGTCTATCCTCATACTTGAATATATACCTTCTCACACTTTATCCCTAACTCTCCTTTTGATTATTATTCATCAGACTCACCTCGACTTGATGATATTTTTGAGCCTAAGCTTATATATGATGTTGAGGACTCTTCAGCTAAAATAAATGAATACAATAGTGATGGGGACACACCTCCACCATCTCTTTGTCACATTCTAGATAATAAGGATTTATTTATTGAGTCACCTACTTATAGTCCACTTCAGACATACAAGGAGTAGGTACATTGATTCAAGATTCATCAAACATCAAAAGGTCTTATACACCATTATAGGATATTCCATATTCCTTCTTTGCCTCTGCTTCAGATACACCATCATTGAATGGAGTAATCAGAACATCTACAATGCTTGTGGAGCATAGTTCCTTGTGTAGGGACAAAACCTTGGTTGGAGATTTATTAGGCACTAGGTAGACACATTCACTATTTTAGGGTGACCCACTCTTTACTACATGTACTATTGTTCCACAGTCACTTCAGAGTGCTCCTTTGTAGGATACAAGGTGGATACATGTAGTTGTAGCTTTTAGTGGTTTTTTTAGTTCTCTATTTATTTTCTCTTTTGGGGGGTAGTTTTTTCCAATGGGTTTTATCATTTTCTTCACTTTATGTGAGCTGATTTGTACATGGGTGCCTCATCAGGCCTTGTTGTCGAGACCCATTTATTTTACCCACCTTAGCTATGTTTATGAAGGGGTGTTAGTGTAGGTATTTATTTTCCTTGTATTTTGTTATTTAGATTATTCCTACACACATGGATTATTCTTACTTTTGTTCATTATCATTGACTAGTGGATGTTACTCTTTTATTGGTCATTTCAGACTTAGGAGTTACATGCCTATTCTAGGCCTTTGTGATCATTCATGGAAGACTTACACATTACTCTCCTATTTTCACATCTCTTTGTGAGCTATTATACATAGAGTGTGTTGGATTATTTATCTTGTTTTTGTACAACATTCTCATTCTAGTTTTTACTCATAATAATATCTATGTAATTATTCTGATCTTGCTTATAAATTGGTGCATTTGATTGAAATAGAGATCCTGGCCAATGCTCTGATAAATATCACCTCCACCTCCCCCATCGAAGTAAGCCTTTACAATTTTTTTAAATTTTTTTTGCCATTAGTTTTGAAGATCAAATTATTTATGAATAGGGATAGATTAGTTGAAAATATGTAAAGGGTGACCATATAGCTACACTAGCCTCTTGAAAACTTGTAAGGGTGATAGTTTGATATGCTATTTGAGAACCTACAAGGGTAACTAAGAAATGTGTAGGGGATGAAAACTAGTAAATGGCACACCCTAAAAAATGGGAATAAAGATTTAGAATTCAATATTCATGGGGGTGAAGATAGTCTCAATATCTAGTGGCATATTTTGAATCATGCATAAGTCCAAGGACATGTCCCCAATGTAGTGTCATGGGATGAGACAATAATTTAATTCTATGAAACTTCTGGGAGGACTTCTTTACACATAGTTTTTCTAAATACTTGTGAGTTTAAGATGATAAGACTTGGGGAATCAACCAAGATATTATGAAAAGTAATCACTTCCTATGCTCTAACAAAGATATTTGGTATGAATTTTAGAAAAATATTTTGTATCTAATGGCCCATATGAATATGTATAATTAGATAAATTATATCTATGTATAAGACAAAAGATGGAATGAAATGATATTTTATGTAACACTTACATAAGAAATAAAGGAAGCTGAAATAAATAGTTAGAAGTTAGATTAAAAAAAAACTATAAATATTTGTAAGTTTGCATGGAAGAATACAATCTTCCCTAGCTTGAGATCCTTTGCTTTATGCATACTTGAAAGAAGATTTATTATGTTTACCATTTAGTTCATTGTTAAGTGAATTCATCTTGTCATCTTTCCATTTCATATAATATAATATGAGTTCAAAGTAAGTTAATATATCTTATACTTTGCTTATTATATCTATGATTAATCCTTATGAACCCTAGTGTGAGATCCTAGGTATACCATTTATGATGTAAGAATCCTAGACTAAAAACCTTAACACCTCCTTGGAGAATATTCAGGTTCAAAGTTAACACTTTACCTATGATTTCATATGTATATATTTTTTAAAATCAGAGCCTTGCTATGCCTCATATCCTTGAAAATATCTTGGCTTGCACGTGCTCTTCCTTATCCAAAATTAGGGGTCAAAAGGGGGTTATGAACAAGTTTGAGGAATGAGGTTGGGGAGTTGGTTTTTATCTAAGGTTGGGGTCCAGGGTTAGGCCCTATTTTATAGAATGAGGTAGGGCTTGAGGTTTTGAATAAGTTTGGGGAATGGGTTTGAGCCAAATATTACGAATGAGTTAACTCAAAATGGGTTTAGGAAAGAGCCCAAGCCTAGGTTGGAAATAGGGTTGTTTCTCATAATTGGGCCTAGGGTTGGCAAATGTGGTTAGGTTATGGGTTGTAAATTTTTTTAAAGAACAAGTTTGGGCCTGGGTTGAGAACATGGCTGGGATTAGGGTTTAGGAATGGGGTTGGGTAGAAGGTTGAGGTTTGGGTTTAGGGAATGAGGTTGGAAATGACATTGGGAATAAGGATAGTGAATGAGGTTAATAATGGGGTTGTTATTTAGGGTTGGACCTAGGGTTAGGACCCATGGTTTTCACTAAGTACAGGAATGAGGTTGGGCCCATGTTTGAGGTCTAGGGTTGGGAATGGGTTTTGGAAAGGGGCTTGGCCTAGGGTTGAGTAAATTACTTAGGCTAGAGGTTAGAAATGAGGATAGAGAATGGTGTTGATATTAGTTTTATGCACACCAAGGATCCTTATGAGGTATCCACTAAAATTTTAGGATCAGTATAAATATTCATTCCAAGGCACAAGTTGCAAGGTACTAGGTTTTGTAAACAACATGGAAAAAATGGTGAGCAGAGAAGCTATTTACCTTAGATGGTTTGGATATGACATGAGTGTAGACCTACTTAAAATGGATGGATAGATGGTAAATCTAACCTAAGGTGGGAAAGATCAAAATAAAACTTAAAATAAAGAAGGGTAGGGTAAAAAAGAAGGTTTTTGAGTTAAAGTCAAATGAAACCCTTTTAAACTAGATCTTGAACTATGGGTTGGACAAGTAGTTAGAGAATTAATGCTTATTATATGTTACTATTAGCACACAAAAAATTAAACAAAGTAGGAGTCTAAGGAAACAAAATATAATAAAATTCAATGCACATAATCAAAGGTTTTGTTTTTAAGATTATAATTACACATCTACAAAGGGAGATTATGATTTTTAAACACAAAGCATTCAAATTAGCTGCTGCACAATATGAATACATATATTAAAATAACACTTATACATAACCCAAAGAATAAAATACCATAATAATGAAACTTATTCAATGAATAACTGATTTGGAGAAGAACAATATTTGTACATCAAGACAATTTTTGCAGAACAACCTATAAAATTTCTTATTTATCTTAATAGCTAAAATTATCCTCCCTTTGCAATCAAGAGGATACAAGTATATATAATCTTGGGGAGGGGTTTTCTCATTCTCCAAGAGAATTCTAAATTCACATTTCTAATTTTAGAACTCATGCACAATATGTATGTACAAGATATAAAATAGATAACTGACCAAAATTACATAATTACAATATAAATAGATATATGATAAAAATATAGTGAAGTTATAAGTCTTTGTAACAATAAAATACATGAAAAAATATATATTAATATTTAACTACAGTGTCTTCTTAGCACCACACAAAGGAGACTGAATGCCTAATGTGGAAATTGAAATGGTAAGAGGTATTGCATGTGAAGAGCTAGTAGTTATTGTTATTGATGAAGTAACAATAGGTCGATGAAGAACATATTCTAATGGATGGAATGGCACTTCAGGCTGAATTATCAATGTTGGTGCTGGCTAAGTAGTAGACATTGTCTTGGTAGCCTCCTCAATAGCCTTCAATTTTTTAAATAATGCATAAGCAAACTCAAATTATTTATTAATAATATCAAAATTGATAATGGAAGGTTTAAATATCTTATTGAATTCACTCTTCAACCTTATATGCTCAGCTTTAGAGTATTTGAATATAGTTATGAGTGACTCTACCTTAGTCACTTTATCCTTTGAAAAACCGATTAGTTGTAGGATTTATTCACTAGTCTTATATACATTGCCCTCAAATTATGCTTTGAAACTATCAGTAAATGCTTTGAGAAGTGATTTAAAATTTGGCCTATTTATCAACTACCCTATGGAGGTTATCACACATCTAACCCTCATGTAATTCAAAATCTCTATGGCCTCCCTTTCTTGACTTGTGAGCCAGGCTACCAAAAGTTTCATCTGAGTATGCCAATGTAAGGCACCATCTCTCTTTAGAATTACATAATTCAAAGCCCAAGATGCCTCTTGGGAAGTCATTAAGTTCAATTGGATATATGCATTGTTCCTTGTGCATTAAACCAATAAATTGAGCCTCTTTTCAAGTTTTTTATTTGGTTCCAAATTTAATTACCTTTTCCCATTTGGGTTAGTATTCAACCCTATAAGTCCTGCTTGTTTTCAAAATATCATACAACCTAGTAGCTGCACTTTTGACATTATCCAAAATCTATCTAGGAGCCTGAATAATCTATTTCTATATAATTATCTATTTGTCCTGCTCCTAATTGCTATACATCTCTTTCATTTCCTCCCCAATTGTATCTACAAAATAACCAAATTTCCTCTATATATTTGGTGGGGTTGTTAGGATTCTTATTATAATTCTTGGACAAGAGGAACGTATTTTCTCTTTATTTCAACATTACTTATTCCCTTATGTTATTATCTACTCCATTTCTTTTCCTCACCCTTTAAATTTTACCACTCTTCTTGTCAAAACAAGTGCTTATTATGGGTAATTCTATAAGGACCAAGCC
The DNA here is from genome assembly GCA_037957365.1 of Torreya grandis. Classification (NCBI taxonomy): domain Eukaryota; kingdom Viridiplantae; phylum Streptophyta; class Pinopsida; order Cupressales; family Taxaceae; genus Torreya; species Torreya grandis. Next base: position 896,200 of record JARHVA010001327.1, read on the forward strand.
TATCCTATCCTTCTTCCTCTCTTAAGATTCCTTGACCTAGGTAGGGACAATGATCTCTCTTTACTTATATGTCTAAGTGGTTTCCAGAGTAGTGGAATGTGGTATGAAAATTAGTGGGACCATGGAGGCACTTAATTGGATAAGAAATTGAGGAAGTACAAGAGTGATCCTTCTCCACTCTAAGACACTCCTTTAGGGTTTAGTCTCCATCACATATTTCATCCACCTCGAGTTATTATGATAGTCATTATAGAAGCCTTAATTTGAGTGGACTTATAAATAAACAATTTCAATTGGGTGGATGGTTTAAGTGGAGCTCGAGGATTAAAAATGGAGGCAATCACCAAATATTCAAAATGAATTTTATTTTCATGGTCCTAGGGTTTGGCCATTATTAGGGTAGTGGTTAAATTAATTAAATAATCCAAAGAATCATAAACTTGTTGTTTACCTTCCCTAACACAAGCATGAGGATATAATGACTTAGTCTTCAAAAAATACTCTTGTAGTGACTCATAAGGAGATATTAGGGTAGAAACTAAACTAGTGGATGACAAATCGACCATTTTGAGAATCTACAATTGTAATATAAGAAGTAAGGGAGGACACTACCTTGTTTAGAGCTTGTATTTCTTATCCAGTAATAATATTTGTGCTTGAATCGACAATTGGGGAATTCATTGGAACAAATGACATTGAAAAAAAAGTTTCAAGAGAAGTACTAAGACTTATGGTTGTAAGTGTGTTAATAAGTCCCAAAATAAGGGCCTCTCTTAGAAAAGATTCTACATTTGAATCTAGTGCCATGTCTTCCACTAATAATTTAATGGATGTTAAGTCATCCTTTCCTTGTTCCACCCATCCTTCTTTTCCCAATATCTTTGTATGTCCAGATTCCTCTTCATTCATATCCTCAGATAAATATATTTCTTCTTCAATCTCTGTCTTATCCACAAACCCACTCTTCTTTAGTTATCCACCTCTTATCTTATTTATAACCATCCAACACCTTGATAGGCTCCATTTATTTTACTCATCCTTTTAATTCATTAGTTTCCTTTTTTGATTCCTCATATAAAGGACTCCCTTTGGAAATTGGAAGTTCATTCCGTCTTTCTTATATTTGTACATTTGGAGGTGAAACTAGAGGAGTCTTGGAATTTCTCTTATAAGTGACAAAGAATGGATTATAATTTATGGGGACTTTCCTTGAAGTGAATGGAGTGGAGAATCAAGAAACTTCAACAGTGGAAGATGGAAGTGAGGTACAATATAGTAGGAGAAGTAGGATGAACATGCATTAGAATTATAGAAAGCATTGGTGGAGATGATGGGGGTGTGAAGACTAAAATTGTAGAAGATATTGGTAAAAAATAACTTTATAGGAATGCAAGGAGATTACCTATTAAATAGTAGTCAATGGGGGAAAAGGTGCCAAATAAAACACTACTACTTGTATAATTGTAGAAGGTTGTACTTATATGGTTGTTATAGTGTCCTGCATTATTGACACCAATTGAGGTATTGGTAGCCTCTTAAGGATGCTATTTATTATATGGGAATCTACCTCCCTTTGAAGGGCACCTTCTTCCTTTAGGCTAGCATATGTTTATTGAGGAGAGGAGGGATGATCATGCTCAGGCAATAATTGAACATGAGGCTAGGGCCAATGATAGGTTGTAGCCTTGTTTGCATCCTCCACGATATTTTTTGCCTACTCTCTTATAATCAAGTGGTCATATTGAATTGATTGAGATACCAATATAGGAATTATATGATGATTCATCTAAGTATAAATATCAAAATTATTTACAACATTCATAAATATTAGATCATGCTCGTATCTCTTGTGTCCATGAGGGATATGGACCCCATTATTTCTAAGGCCATTGAGGTATTAACTCAATCTATTCTTGGGATCCCAATATATAAATTGTGCTTGATTTATCCCATAATGTGTTATGATATTCCCAATTGAGTTGAGGTGCCTCTTCAATGAATACTACATCTATTCAATGCTCAGAGGGGTCTTATGATAGTACCCTTGGTGCTTGGTAGTTAATCCTCATACCCACTGTTATATACCTAAAGATATCTCCTAATATACTACTTTTTTAGGGACAAAATGAGGTAGATTCAAAAGAGGAGCCCTAGTTCCCTCTATCTTGATTACAATATAGCTAGGACAATACTAATAGTTTTCTATATTTGTAATTCTTTTCCTTATGTTCTCAGAAAGTCTAGGTATGGAATACCCATAAATGGCTTGGTACACCATTGGGTATATTTATTCTATAATTTTATTTATTTCCCTCCTGAACCTATAAACATGGAGTAGGGAGAAGTCATCATAGACCTTGTTATTTACATATTCTACAAATAGACCCCAAGGCTACCCATAGGTCATGTGTAATGTTCCCATGATTGCATTTAGTACATACAACATCATTTGCCATTATATGACCTTTCATCAAAGTTAAACATCTATGATTTGAGATGGACACTGATAACCTCCCCAAGTGCCATGATTTTATCTGAGGTTAAAATTATGTCTAGCAAGGGCACCCACTCTTTGTGTACATAAGTGGTGTTAGAAAACCCATACACCATGTTTAATAAGGCCATGGTTATCCTAATGCCTAACCTAAATTTGATTATGGGAATCAAATAAATGGCCCCATGAATGTTTAAAAATTTCCTTTTTTCTAGCCACTATTTGAGCTTGCATTCAACTATGTTATGGTCTAATCAGGCATATGCTATAACCTAGTTATAAGTCATTTCGATCACTGGTAGGCATTGAAAAGTATTAAGAGCATCCATAGATATATAAAAAACCAAATTTATATGAAGTCTTAAGTGCAGATAGTCTCAAATAATAGTGCCATTAAAGAATATATCATGAACTTAATGCATGGAATTATCTCAAACTTCACTATCGTATTATGTAGACCCATTGTTTTAACTGGTAATAAATCATCAACATATATTTTCTTATCCTCATCTAGTTAGTCTTACACTGAATATGTATTAATTTCATCAATTTCATACTAAAGAGAAGAGAAATGGGGAAATGGTAATACCCCTCTAAAAAAAATTGTGTCCAGGTACTTATTTGCTCCTGTAATATAATATTGGGAAAGAGGTTGGTTAGTGGCTTGAGATGATGAAGCCATTATTGTATTGTAGAGTTTTTGGTAAGATTAGCTGGGTTATTCAAAAATTCTCTAGCATAAAAAATAGGGTTATTGAGGGTTTGGTGGCTTGAATTTTCAATTTATAGCTCATTTATTAATGGTAAAGTGATTTGATGGTATCAAGGTTTTGCAATCTTGAGACTTGAATTCCCAATTTGTATAAAGTTAATACAACAACAAATTTGGCTCTACTTTATTTTTTAATTTGAAATTGACAATTTAGATTTGGTAGGTGTTTTCTATGCCATGTGGTGAATTTTTTTAATTATAAATTCTCAATCATCACCTTAAAATAAAGGTCCACTCCTCATTTATTCAACCTTTACCTAGCTATCAAATCTCACACTTGTATTTTGGTCATGCATCTTTGAGATTGTGATACTTATCTTGATCTCATTTATCTAGTGTTATTCAACTTTATAATTCAACTTTATATGATTTTCAAGCTATTACTTAATGATATTTTACCACCTATCATGATCTTGGGGATTCAAGACTCTCTATAATTTAAACTATGTACCTTTTTTGAAAGGTTTTGCATGCATAAGATGGTGCCACATGGAACAGTTTCGAGACCCCATAGAAATTGATATATTTTAGTTCTATATCTTCCTCTTGATAGGTTATGGGATTTCAATTGATGACATGTGGATAGATTTCGATAATCCAAAGAATATAGAGTTTTCCTTATGAAACTTTGAATGATAAGCTCTAAGTTTTTAAGATTGTACCATGTGGATAGTTTTTATTAACTTAGAGACTTAGAACTTTTGGCACTATAATTTATCTTGTCAGGCCCTTGAATTATGATATGACATCACATGGATGACTTTCATCAATATAGAAACTTATAAATTTTACAATGTATTTCCAAATGATAAGGCTTGAGTGAATGGGATATGCCACCTAACATGATCTTGAGAGTCTGGGAACCTTTTCAATAATGATTGTGTATTTTCCTCCACAAACTCTGAGTGAATGATATGTCACCATGTGGAGAAATATTGAGGTTCTAAGAACTTGGAGGAATTAAAACTCTTTATGAAAATTGTCAGTCTCCTGAGTTAATGAGACTTTGACACTTGGATAACTCTCATAAATTCTGAATTTAGAATATAGTTTGAAAGGAAAACATCTTGAGAGAACAAGATTATTCCACATGGAATGATCTATTGAGTCTAGATGCTCGAAAGGACTTATAAATTTTACAATGTATTATGTTTAGTTGTGAGTGAATATGATGCTGACAGATGTCATAATCTAGGGAACTCGACAAAAATTTGAAATCTAGGATGCTACAGATCAAAGCTTAAATATGATAACATGTATTCATTAGTCATTCTAGTAGATGAAATCAAAACCCAATATTGAATATGCATTCAAAAATAGAAAAAAGAATCAAAGGTGTAAAATAATTCATGAATGATGTCCAAGCTTTGATTTTCTCCCTTTTTGAAACTTTGCGATAAAACTAGACTTTAAAAACAACCTTAGGCTTATGTACATTAGATCAATATTAGAATTCTTAAGGTTGATATGGATTTTGAATAAATATTTATTAGTAATAATGGGTGCCCATTTGAATTCTAAAAATGGGGTGTGTTGGGGCACAAAAAATGGTGACATAGTGGGGAAATACTCCAGAGTATTCGAGAACCTAAAATTTTAGTTAATACATTATAACAAAACTTTAGTTTTAACAAGAAAATAATAAGTATACCAGTCAACTAAAAAATGCTCCAACCTCCTCATGCAAAATGGAAAACCTTTTTCATTTGTAGGATCTATGTGTGATTTTATGAAATTTAATTTCCCCTTGTTATGTGAGTTTTAATAGATACCTAGATAAACATAATAGGTTTCATTTTGATTTCTAATTTTATAAAAATAATAATAAGGGAAACTTGGACATTACTTTGCTACTAGTTAGGTGTCTATAGCTCTAACAAAGATACCTCTGATTCTACTCTAAGCATTTCTCTAACATTAGCCAATCTTCTATAGCCGTGGTAAAGATTAATTAAATCAACCTTCCTCCATAAGTTTGTATGATTTGATATATTTTTTAGAACATAGATGGAAGAAGGGTTGGGAATCACCATTGGCTAGGTGTATGTATAAGATTTTTTAAAAAAATAAATAAATATGTCCTTGCTATTATGCATCCATTTAAATGTTTCTTATCTCCCATCGAAGTTTTAACATGTAATAGTGAATTTGATCTTTGGTAACGAAAAATATATAAAATTTGTATGAAATATTAGAGTGAATTCCAAAGGCCCAATGAACTTATTTAATCTAGGTAGAACCTAATTTTAGTCATAATGCATACATTAATTCCAAAACCTAGATTACTATGAGAAAAAATCCTGATATATGCTATTTGTGCACTTCTTAGGTCATCTCCTTTCCTTTGGTAGGTATTCCATAATTTCAGCATAAGAAATTGATTGAACTATTTTTTAGTTTTAAGAAAACTACTCTAGACAGCAACAAAACTAACTATGACAAAAAATGCAAAAAATAGGAAACTACTCTAAGAAATTAGGAAAGATTTAATCTATGAAATCAAGAAATCTATTATAGAAATTAGGAAACCTAATATACTCCTATTTATATGTATGCACTCACAATAATTCAAAAGTATCCCTAATTGGAGCAACCATGAAATAATCTTTCAAAAACTTTCCATTGACTCAAAAAGTGAGGCCATTACCTTGGAGGTTTGATGAGCCCCAGAAATGTCATGTTCTTGTCCTCATATATCACACTCATCCTTCTTGTTTACCATGCTTTCCCATAAAGTTTCCTTCCTCAAATAGCCATAATATTGTAAATATCATTATGTTTCCATACTCTTTGAATAGTTAGAATTATGTATTGGAATTAAATATATGAAAGTTATCTTCTGCTATAGGATGATTTTTATATAATGTGTTTTAAGATGTTTTGGAGAAATAGGTGTATAACATAGAACATCCTGCAGCAAAGGAATCTCATCACACGTACATATCCTACAACCACTGCATGACCAAAGTTGTGAATGAACCGATTTTGATTCCTCTTTCAACCGACTCATAAAAACAACTATAACCTCTAGGGAGCTCGATAAGGATATGGTTGAAGAATGAAATAGATTTTTTTATCATACAAAAATGTTGCAAAATTTACATAAAAGGTGACTTTAGAAAAAGGAGCCAATTTTGGTTATCTTAAGTCGAATGTTTCTTAGATTAGAATATATATTTTCTTGTATAAAAAAAAATCTTCTACGGTATATATATGTAATAACAGGGTTGAGAAAGTAGTATATATTGATTAGAGAATTACCAAAAGTACATTTTGTCAAGCAATTGTTATTGTAATTTCTTACAACAATTCATTGCTATATTTTAATTAATATGAATGAGAATTTCTGAGTTTAATTTAATATTGTGAGAGGAAGGATTGAAGATGGATTTAGAACGAGGAAGGGCCCCCTTTGGAAGCCTTACATCAACAATCCAACCCATTTAAATAGCTAATCATGTTATTTGGTTTCTTTCTATATTGTGTGTTTTATTTTTAAATTGCATGATTTACATTCTTGCTTAGAATATTTAAGGAATCTTCCAACGTGTAATCATTTATTTCAAAATATTATGTTCATGTTTAATTTCAATTGCTATATTTACTGCATGACTTCAACATCTTAGATTACAATTAGTAGAAGGTCAAATTAGAAGATTGAGTGTGCACATATAGTGACATCATCCTATCAAATATACGTCCTTGGGTTAACATTTAAATGAATTAGAAGGTAAAATTCTATGGTAACTCTCCTTGTTCATTTCAATCAAGAGAAGTATACTTATTATGAATTAACTTCTAGTCATTTTTGGCATCATTGCTAGGGAAAGGTGTCACACACTTATAATCTTCAATCTTGATAGCAATTATTTTTGGATATTTATTATTTTTATTTCCAAATATTATTATTATTTAGATTAAATATTTCTTGATTTCATACTTTAAATTTCCCTTTTTTCAAGTAGTATAGTGGAAAATTTCAAAACCCCCATATTACTAACCTTGTGCAAGCAGGGTGGGCAAAAAGTTAAAAAAGACAAAAAGAAAAAAAGTTGTTGATGTACATGCAAAGCAAAGGGGACTATATAGGGAAATTTTTGCCTGAATCATCAACCATTGCTGCAAGATCAGAAATTCATCCTACAATAACTAAGTAACATGAAGGAATTTCTAAAGATAACTCACAATTATTAATAGAAGAGGTAGAGGAGGAATTTTTGGCTGGATTGGTAGCACAAGATGGAGACCTTGAAGAGGTTCATACCCCTAGGAGAGACCCACATGTACCAACTTTGACAATTACCACCTGATCACCTCATACTCATGAATATGAAGTTCATTTCCCTTTGCCACCCTCTTGCATTCAAGGTCATTCTTGATCCTAGAAGAAACACCAAGCCAACATAATCTTCTAAATTAGAAAGATACTTTGCTGAGACACAAGCTAAATCTTCTGAAACCTCCACACCATTCCCATTATATAATAAGCCATACATTCCTAATAAAAAAGATAAATTCTCCATCTTCTACACCCCAAGAAATAAAAGAATTGATAGGAATTTTGAATGGTGGGTAGCAATAACTTCCGATGTACTAATATAAAGATTATTCATAGGGGATCATCAGGAAGAAAACACTACCAATGAGTCTGATAATTTTGAATTTCCTATCCTTATTCCTAACAAAAATGCAATCATGAAGAATATTCCTCACTCTACCATCCCTACCTTTAGGGCAAAAACATATAAGGATCTAGACAAATTTATTTTTGAGTTTGACATCTTATGCCACAACTATGATTATAATCAAGATGATCAGAAACTCAAATTGTTTCTAGAAACACTCAAAGATGCAAACACTTAGATGGTTCATGGGCCTTGGAAAATATGCCATTTCTACTTCAAAAGAAATGAAGGAGAGGTTTCTGACAAAATACCAAGACTATTGTAGGGGCAAGAACTATAGGAGAGATGACATATTATGAATGACAAAAGCTGATGATAAGTCATTAGAAAAATATATGGAAATATTTTTGTTCAGCTTATAAAAATCCCAATAGACTATAATGGAAAAAGAATCGGTCAAGCTGATATTCCTGAAGGGGATTAAAGATGATTGTTTGGAGGCACTAGATCTAATGTCTAGTGGTGATGTTTCTACACTACCCTTTGATGAACTAACAATTATATGTATAAACTATTCTAGATCAACCAAGAATAAAAGTAGGGGCATACTACTTCTTATAACATCTATAACAAGAATATCTAAAGGTGAAGTTAGAAACCTACTCTAGGACATGAAGCAAGACATTATCAACCACCTAGCTATTTAGATTGATACATTACATACATAGAAGAAGTAATAAAAAAGTGAGAAATCCTTAGCCACCTATTACCTTGAATATAAAAATAAAAAGGTAGATTATACATGCCATTTTATGAAAGCTTAGGTAGCTAGCATAATTGAGGAGAATCCTAAAATGATGGAGCTACATGCCATAGGAGAAGATGAGAATCAAGTGTTTTTCATGGCTCAATGAAAACCATGGCTACAATGATTAGGTATGACATCAAACTCTATGTTTGAAAATTATCAATTCTTAAATAATCCTCAACATGGTTCTTGGATGAATATACCCAATCAAAATTGGTCCCAAATAAATTGGCAGCTACCCAAAAATCATTTATGGATGCAACAAAATGGACAACAACCTCAACTTAGGTAATTCCAAAACTAGCAATGGTTCTTTCCCTCTAATCAATGGAAACAACAATGGAGAGGTAATAAAGGCTTTCCTCAACAAATGCAACAACCATAATAATAGGCCTTAATACTAAACAATCAAAAACCTATTCAAACCACTCAATTACCCACCCAACCCATCCCCAATCTTGCCAATAATTTGGTTCAACCAACACAATCCACTAAAATAATGCAATATCTAATGTACACCTTAATATTAATTAAGTTCAACTTTGCTCAAGTCATGTTATTCCACAACCCACCTCACCTGTAATCATAGAACACTTTGAACTAGCTCCACTCCATACTAATCCATAGCCACCCATAGCCAACCTGAGCTAAGTCCATCTGAAAATAAAAAAGAATCTGACAATCCGCCTCTTTTGGAGAGATTGAACATATCACATCCTGAACCAGATCTTGAATTTGATATCTTAGGATAACTCAAAAATGTGTGCATAAAAATCCCAATATTTCAAGAAATAAAAGATGTTCCTATCTAAAATAAGGCTATTACAGAGCTATGTTTGAAAAAATTGAGAAGAAAGAAGAAGGATCCTAAAGTAGTCCAAGTCATTAGCCAACTAGCAAATATTATGTTGGGAAATATAGTTCCCCTAGAATATTCTGATCTTGGAAGTCATATAGTTAATGTTAGCATCCATGGCCAACCCATCTCCAATACTTTAATTGACTTGAGCACAACCATCAATGTGATAACCATGGAGACCATGTAATAACTAAAAATCACAATTCTTTGTCCAACACCCACTATCCTCTAGATGATCGATAGATAAATTATTAAGCTTGAAGGGATTATTGAGGACCTCATTATCATAGTGGACTCCTAGAAATATCTAATAGACTTTATTATCCTGTAGCTAAAAAGCAACTTGGGAGGTTATTCTCTCATCCTTGACCACCCATTGTTATCTACGGCTACTACTTTTATTAGCTATAGTCGAGGAAAAATTCTAATTTCTAATGGAAATGACATCAAGAAACTAGTTCTTTATTTTCCAACCTAGCCTTCCCAGAATGATGGCCCAACCCCTTAGATTGATGACTTTGAGGAAGATATCTCTTTACAAACTCTTTGCATTATTGACTGGAGTCTAGCTCTACAGGCATAAGAAGAAGACACTATCCTTACTGGTATCTTACAAAATACCTATTGATAGGATCCTGTAGCCACAAACATGTTAAAATATACACAATGTCTTCAGAATACTTTTTTCTGAGAATGATCTTACTAAAACTGCAAGAGACATTTAGACATTCCATCAATTACTTCTCCATCAATTCAGTTATGCTCCTTGAATCACCAACATAGAAACCATTCTTTTGTTAACAAATCAAGTAGACATTCTTCCAAAAAAACCTCTCAAAATCAACACCTTCTTAACACCCTAGCAAGAAAGTTAGTTACTTACAATGTCGAGAAAACACAAAACATCATTTGTCTATGATTACCATGACATGAGAGGAATACCCCTAGATTTATGCACACATCACATTTACATTAATGAAGAATGCAAACCTATTCGCCATCCCCAATGATGAATGGATCCTATAGTTAAAGACATTGGCAAGATCGAGTTGTAAAAAATCTTGGATGCAAGATTTGTTTATCATATTTTGGATAGCTAGTGGGTCTCTTCCTTGGTCATTATTCTTAAAAAAGGGGGCAAATGGCATATTTGCATTGACTACTAAGATTTGAATAATGCTACCAAGAAGGATCACTTTCCCTTACCATTTATTGATCAAGTGTTGGATACAATAACAAGGAAAAGTAATTTTTCTTCCTAGATGTCTATAGTGGTTATAATCATATATGAATTGCTCCATAAGACCAAGATAAAACCACTTCTACTTGCCCTTGGGGAACCTATGCCTATGTCATCTTGCCATTTGGCCTTTGTAATGCCCCAACTACTTTTCAAAGGGTTATTTTGAGCATATTTTCTAATATCTCCCATGACTGTGTTGAAATATACATGGATGATTTCACTATCTATGGGTAGAAATTTGAATAAACATTGATCAACCTAGACCATAAAGTATCTCTAAGCAATGAAAAATGTTATATGTTGATGACTGAAATGTTAGGGCATCACATATCCCCTAATAGAATTCAAGTTGATCCAGTAAAGATAAGTATCATTAAGGATCGAGGATTTTTTGGATGGATGCGTGCGAGGGTTCCAAGGCCCTGCAACAGGTCGAAACTTCCACAGCTGGAAGGGCCGTGTTTGGTGATAGCACACAGGAGAAGCTCAAAGAGGCATTCTATGTGGGAAAGAAGGTAAGGATCAACAAAGTTAATGGTTGTTTTCCATGATGCCAGGACAGACCAGTTTTAGTCATCCCCTCAGAAGTGGTCTAGGATAATGTTGAGTATTTGGCTTCACACGCATTAATCTATAAGTTTCTTAGAATTTGCATTTCCCAGTTGGCTTTGGAAGCTTGGATTTGCAGGTCATGGCAGATTGAGGGAGATTTTGATATCATGCTAGCTGGTAATAGCTATTTTATGGTAAATTTCACTTACATTTCTGATAGGAATAGAGTCTTTGAGGGAGGTCCATATTTTTATGACCGTATTGGCCTTTTCATAAAACCCTAACATGTGGGGTTTAACTCGATTGAAGATCTCCCTTCAAGAGTTCCAGTCTGGGTCCGCCTACCGAGACTGCCTTTAGAATTTTGGAGGGAGGATATCCTATGATAGATTGGAGCCATGATTAGAACACCAGCTACTATCGCTCACTAATATCTGGACAAGAAGGTTATCACTTATGCCCGCATCTGTGTTGACATTGATATAAACAATCCTTTGCCATATTTGATTGAGATTTGCTTGGGCTCTTCGACCTGGATTCAACAAATTGATTATGAGTCCATCCCCTTCCGGTGTCGCAATTGCCATGTTTATGGACATCTCCGAAGCCAATGTCCTCACGCACCCAAAGGTCCTGGCAATCTCGAGGGATCATCTGGCCCACGGTTAGCCAATGTAAGTATGAGGAACTAGAACCCCTCTAGTTTGGAGCCAGGCCAACCTGACTTCACGGGTCTTGACAGAGATGGTTTTACCCTAGTTCGATGCTGTACTAGAGGGTGAGGGCAGAAGTGCTCACATTTGGACTGGCAAGGCGATGTAGGATTCAACAAGTTTGAAGTTCTTGATAACATGGTCATAGAGGAGGGTATTCTTGTTATGGCACAGGGTGGGATGCTGGAGCTAGAAGGCAAGAGCTATATTTATTATGATCCCCAGGACATTGACACCCAGCAAATTTTGGAACCTGCGCTAGCCTCAGAATCCAACGCCCTCGTGGTTACACCTACTCCATAGGAAAAAGATATTCGCTAGGTAGATTTGGTGAAAGAAGTGGAAGCTCCCAGTAAAGAAAAGGGACCTTCTTCATATCTTGGTCTATTGCAGTGACCTTTTAAGAAGGTTTCCTTCACCCCTTCCAGAGTTAGATGCAAGAAGGATAAAGATAGAATTAAACTCACAGGAGATCTTTTGGTTTAATCAGGAGCTATGAAGACCTTGAATGAACACTTCCTGCACTCCACTCAATGATTATTCTATCATGGAATGTGAGGGGGTTGAATAACATCCCTAGACAAAAGGCTATTCACAATTTGATGAAAGACCATTCTCTGGATATTCCTTGTATTCAGGAGACCAAAACTTTTGTGGACTCTTTGTTCACTTGTTATCTTAAGATTTGGGGCCTGGGCCAATGGCAGTGTGTTGGCACTTTGGGGTCCTCAGGTGGTCTTGCTACGTGCTGGGATCCTAGGAAAATTATGCCAATCCATTGGCTATCCTCCACCTCAGCTCTCTCAATGGTTGCTTCCTCCTTGGAGACTGACGAGCTAATTTTGGTCACCAATGTGTACGCTCCTATTAACCTCCCAGACCAGCTCAAGCTGTGGGATCACATTCGGTATGTCTAAAGCTACCACCCTTACTTACCCTAGATTGTTGCTAGGGATTTCAACTCCATTCTCAGCCTGGAGGAGAAGAGAGGTCGTTCAGCTTGGTTGGGACCTTCCTTGGAGCTTCTTCGACAAAATATTGACTTGCTTCATCTCTCAGATGTTAAGCTGCTCAATGGGCTTTTCACATGGAACAACCAGAGGATGGGGGACGTGGCCATCTCGAAATGCTTGGACAAGTTCCTAGTCTCTTGCTATTGGACTTCTAGCGCCATCTCTCTCTCTTCGGATATTCTTGACTGGCGGGGGTCTGACCATTGGCCTATCAAGCTGTCTATGGGGATTATTACTGCCCCCAAGAAGCCCCCTTTCAAGTTCCAATTAATGTGGCTTTGTGAAGCTTCCCTCCATGATTTAATGACACACTGGTGGAAGCAAGGGTGCCTGAATTATGGCACGGCTATGTTTGTTTTCTCTAAGAAGCTTCAGTATGTGAAAATGAAATTGAAGTAATGGAACAACCATTGTTTCAGTAATCTCCACATCAGGAAGAAGAGTGCTCAAGACCGGCTGGACATCATAACCAGACAAATCCAGGATCAAGGATTGTCTAAAGATCTTCGCTTGGCTGAGATTCAAGCTTCTACAGATTTGGCTGAGTGGGAACTGTGAGAAGAAATCTATTAGAAACAAAAGGCTTGTGTTGACTGGCTTTAGGAGGGGGATATGAATACGACTTTCTTCCATAACTCTGTTTAGGGTCGATGTAATAAGAGCTTCATTTCTTCCCTGATTACTTCAGATGGAATGCACCTGACCTCCTCTTAGGATATATCCAGGGAAGCTATTTGGTTTTACTCTACTCTTTTTTCAAATGGTACTCCTCTTGACGAGCTTGCTGAAGGTACAGTCTTATATTGTATTCCCTCTATTGTGACTTCAGCAATGAATGACTCTCTTATGCAGCGTATTAGTATTTCTGAAGTGGAGGGAGTGGTCTTTGGCATGAAGAAAGGTAAGGCACCGGGACCAAATGGGTTCTTGGTGGAATTCTTCCAGGAATTTTGGGATGTCATTAACCAGGATCTTTTGGAGGTAGTGCAGGAATCCTACTCCAACAAAGATATGCTCTGAGCTCTGAATGCTACTTTCTTGGTGCTTGTCCCGAAGCACAAACATGCTAATCAGCTGGAATGTTTTTGACCCATTGCTCTTTGTAATATGGTCTACAAAATTATAACCAAGCTCATTGTAGAGAGGCTTAAAATTTGCCTACCCATGCTTATCTCCAAGGAGCAAGGGGGATTCATTGCTGGCAAGCATATTTTGGATGGTGTAGTTATAGTGTCAGAAGTGATTCACTCCATGAGTTCTTTGCAGGAACGAGCTATGTTTATTAAGCTTGATATGGCTAAGGCTTATGATAGGGTCAGCTGGAGCTTCCTGCATAAAGTTCTTCTAGCTTTTGGCTTCAATCAGGATTGGATCCATTGGGTGCTCAGCTGTGTCACGACGCCCTCTTTCTCGGTCCTTATTAATGGGGCACCCTCTAAGCTATTTGGCACTTCTAGAGGTCTTTGTTAGGGAGACCCTCTCTCTTCATATCTCTTTATTATTCTGGCAGAAGGTCTTGGGTGCCTCATCAAGTTCTGAGTCTCTCAGCATGCGCTGCAGGGCTGACACTGGGGAGATGGATTACCCACTCTGTCCCATCTCTAGTTTGTGGATGACACTTCTCTTGCTGGGAGAGCTTAGATTCAAGAAGCTGAGGCTTTTTGATGCACCTTGGATACCTATTTGGTGGCTTCAGGGCAAAATATTAATGATCACAAGTCCTCTATTGTGTTTTTTAACACCCCTAAGCCTATCCAGTGGAGGATTAGTGCTATCTTGAGATTCCAGACTCAGTCTCTCCCCCTTACCTACCTTGGGGTTTCAATTGTGGTGGGAAGGCAGCTGAGGCTCTTTTGGCAAAAGGTGCTAGATAAACTAAGGCAAAAAGTTAACCACTGGACTCATAGGTGGCTCTCCACTGCTGGCAGAGTGACTCTCCTCCAATCGGTGATTCAAGCCCTTCCCATCTATCGTTGTATGGTTTAGGCTACCCCTAGGTACTTCCTAAAGGAATTCGATGCTCTTCTCACCAAATTCTTTGGAGTGGCAACCTACTTAACTCCAAATGGAGCCTACTTAACTGGGACATAGTTTGTCACCCGAAAAAGGAAGGCAGCCTTGGACTTCACTCTACAATTCTGTGCAGTCAAGCTCTCGCGGCCAAACTATATTGGCGTTGGTGTTCTAGTCAAGCTCATCTCTGGGCCCGTATTTTGGCTTTCAAATACTACCCCAGGGAGGAGTCGGTGGATATTTCAAGACTCCCCCTTGAGGGCAGAGGCTCGATGGTGTGGAACACTCTCAAATGAGGAGCTCAGCTGGTGAAGAGAAGCCTCTTCTGGATTTGCAATAGGGGGACGGATGCTCTCTTTTGGAGACTCTTGGGATGGGTGTCCTCCCATTCTCTTCTCTCATCCACATCTACAGTGACTTGGTGACTCTCTGATAGCTGATGGGTGGAGCACGATGGATCATTACAAGGAAGCTTTTAGGCTAGGCACAATAGTGGGATATCGATGGAAGAATGCTTCGGACTGGCCCCCAGGCAGTTCTATGGAGGAGCAGTTGGAGTTATCTCAGTTATGGAGGAGCAGTTGGAGTGCAACTCCTTGCAAGGATGGGATGTTCTGGCTTGGGGTGGAGATCCCTCAGGGAAGTACTTTGTGTCTTTTGGGTACCTTGCTTTGACAAAATAACTCCTGGGTGAAGCGGTGGTTCCTTGGGGGAACAAGGTTTGGATTAGCTATTCCTGGCCTAAATGTAATTTTTTTCTTTGGGTGCTGGTTCATAATAGGTGCCTTACCTAGGAAAATCTTTGCAAATGGGGCTTTCATGGGCCCTCCAGGTGTGTTTTATGCCACAACAGTGAAGAAACCATCTCTCATCTTTTCTTCCAATGCCAGTTTACCAAACAGATATGGCACTTATGGTGGGAGGTGTGGGATCATCCTTGCTGGCATGTGTCTTCTTTGTCTAAATTTTGGGACCGTCTAGGACATCCTCCCTCTCAAGCTTCATTCCTTCAGGTTGCTTGGTGCATTGGACCATCGCTTGTTTTGTGGCATGTCTGGTTGGAAAGAAATAGATGGATTTTCAAGGAAGTGAGTTATGAGATCAACGCTTTGTGGGGGAAAATCATGAATTCTATCCTCAAGACCCTTCATGCCAAGTGTGAGGTGGACACTGATTTGAGTTCAGTGGATGCTAAAAATTTTGCGTGCCTCACCTCTATTCTCCCTAAAGGACTCTCCACTACTCCTCATGCACCTACGTGTGACCATTGGCAGCCTACATGACCTATCAATTAGACAGGCCGTTGGTCTCCCCCGAGGCTGGCATACTCAAAATTAACTCAGACAGCTCTTCTTGTGGAAATATCAGACCAGCTGGGATTGGAGGGTTGGGTCATGACAGCACTAGCGAGGTGTGATTTTTCTTCTCAATTCACAAAGGCAGGTACACTAACAATTTCATGGAAGCTCTTGCACTTTTTGTTGCTATTCAACAGTGTTGCTCTCTCGGCTGGAATAGAATTGTTTGCAAATCTGATTTGTAGATTGTTGTTAATATGTTGAATAAACGAGATGCTGGAATGGTTGATTGGCATCTGGCTAGAGTGGTGCAGCAAATACTCCAACTTTGTACTTCCTTGGATTCTGTGTCTTTTCTGTATATTCCTCGTGAATGGAATGGGGTGGCTAACTGCTTGGCCAAATGGGCCTCCGAGCATGAGCTGCCTTGGAACATCTCAGACCATAGGATGCTACCTCTAGAATTATCCCAGAAGCTAGATCAACTAGTTGAGCTCGACAAAATGATGTAACTCTTTTATTTCCCTGGTGTTAATAATATTTTTACCCCTCTTTCAGTAAAAAAAAACAAGTATCATTAAGGATCTACCCACACCTAAGAAGCAAAAATATGTTAGAAGCTTTTTAGGACATGCTGGTTCGTATAGATGATTCATTAAATATTTTACTAAAATTACCACCCCATTGTTTGAATTGCTCACTAAGGATGCTGAATTTACATGGACTAATGATTGTCAAACTGATTTTTAGCAACTCAAAGACCTCATAAAAACTCCTATTTTGAGAGGGAATAATTGGAAGAAGCCTTTTCACATCCACATAGAAGCATCTGACACCACTTTAGGAGTTATTCTTGGCCAAAAAGATGAATCTTTGAGTTATGCAATCTATTTTATCAACAAGAATCTTCAAGGTGATAAACTCAACTACACTATAACTGAGAAGGAGTTTTGTACTATCATCTATGCCATCAAAAAATTTCAATAATAAATTATAGGTTACCAAGTATTCATCTACACATATCATGCAACAATCAGGTATTTAATGAACAAACCTGTTGTGACAAGTAGGATAATTTGATGGTTGCTTTTATTACAAGAGTTTTATATTACCATTGTGGATAGACTTGGTAAGGATAATATAATATCATATTTTCTATCTTGATTAAAAAATTATGAGCATAGCCCTATTGTTGATGATTCTTTTCCTGATGAGTATTTATTTATAGTAACAATTCAATCTCCTTGGTTTGTAGATATTACTAACTATCTTGCTACAGGATCACTACCACAACATTTCTCACCTAGGGAAAAACATCTGATCTAAAAGAGGAGACAATATTCCTAAATTGTAGGATATCTCTTTATCACTGGACCAGATTTAGTTATGAGAAGATGCATCTGAGAAGATGAACTTATGACATTCTCAGATCCTACCATGATGAACCTTGTTGGGGTTATTTTTCTACCAAATGGATTACTATAAAAATAATTAATACTAGATATTATTGGCCTTCTTTTCATAAGGATTCCATGATGTATACCCATATATGTGATCAATGCCAACATATGGGAAAACCCACTCACTCTGATGAAATGCCATTACAACCATAACTGGGTTTGGAACCCTTTGACAAATGGGGATTGGAATTTATAGGTCTCATTCATCATACATCTAACAAGGAATATACACTAGTGTACAATGATTATGTCAAGGGCTTAACCCATGTCTAAGATGAGAAAGTAACTAAATTATTGTACGAAGAAATATTCACCTGATATGGAGTACCAAGAGAAATAGTCATAAACCAAAGACCATAGTTCACATCAGACTTTATATCCACCTTGGTAAAATAATATGAAATCAGACACAAAAAGTCTACCCTTTACCATCCTCAATCAAATAGTCATGTGAAAATGACAAATAGAGAATTAGAAAATATCCTCACTAAGACTATCAGCTTGCATAGAAAAGATTGGTCAACTCATCTTCTATAATCAGTGGGGGTTTATAGAATCACTTAGAAAACCATAATTGGTTTCACTCCATATGAACTAGTTTATGGTAAGAAGTCTATTCTGCCCATTAATTTTTAGCATAAAACATTAAGGACAACACTTGATTTGGGCTTGGATCTTTTCCAAGATCAACAATATTGGATCATGTAGCTGAATGCACTTGATGAACTAAGAAAGAAAGAACTTCATCACATTGAAATAATGAAAATACAACATGTGGGTTGGCATGATAGAAAAATTAATACTAATAATTTCCAACCTAGTGATTGGGCACTCTTTTTTGACTCTAACTACAAGGATCATAAAAGAAAGTTTTAGTTCTGATGGCTTAGGCCTTATGAGATTGAATAAGTTTTTGACAATGGAGTTGTAAAGCTCATGACCATCAAATCTATTTGATTCCAATTGCTTGTTAATATCTATATGATCAAACTATATAAAAAACCATTTTCTAAGGAAACTCTCACTTGCCAACTTCTTGAAGAATAACATCCATCTCTTCTTCATGAAGCAAATCAACCTGTTCCTACAGTTGAAGGGTATTTTTGTCAACCCTTCTCTAATATTTTCCAAGAAGAGTAAAAGTTTCTATAATGGGCACCCCGGTTGCGCCCAAAACTAACCCAATAGGGACTCTTTATGTCTCCGATAGATTTGTTGGTGTTTTTTTTTTTTGTGTTTTACAAAGACTAATGCATGTAACATAAATATAGAATTGCAAGCATAGATACACACATTTGAAATAACCAACACACTATATTTGTGTTAATTTCAAAATGAGTAAAATGCCAGTCACATGGTGACTCACTAAATCCCTTAGTGATTGTATGAACATTATTTCAAGTGGATATCCCAGTAAGTGCTGAAGGTGGTTCATTTGTTCTCCAACCCACGGAACTACGAACTCTACAGGTTGGGTTTTCTAGGGACTCCGTAGACTGGATCTACAGATTCTACATGCCACTTTTACAAACTCTATAGCCAAATCTACAGACTCTGCAGGAGCTTCTACAGACTCTGCAACCAAATATATGGACTCTGTAGGAGCTTCTATGGACTCTGCAAGTAGAAAACTATTGAATCTGTAGGCAGAAAACTACAAACTCTGCATGCAAGAAACTACAGACTCTGCAAGCAAAAACTATGAACTCTACAAAAAACTACAGACTCTATAGGTAGAAAACTATGGACTCTACAGGCAAAAACTATGAACTCTGTAGAAAACTACGAACTCTACAGGTAGAAAACTACAGACTCTGCAGGCAAAAACTACGGACTCTACAAAAAACTATGGACTCTATAGAAAATTATGAACTCTACAGGTAGAAACTATGGACTCTGCAGGCAGAAACTACAGATTGCAAAAAACTACAAACTCTACAAGTAGGAAACTACAAACTCTACAGGCAGAAACTATAGACTCTACAGAAAACTATAGACTCACCTGGCTGCATACAAATGCTACAGTGATGGAGCTGCTATAGTAACATGCTGCTATAGTGGTATGGTTGCTTCAGTGGTATGGATGCTATAGTGGCACAACTTCTACAATGGCACAACTGCTATAGTGGCTGAGAGCACAAACTCTAAAGACCAATCCCAAGGATTGATGTCTAGAGTGTTACAGATGAGAAGGATGTTCTCAAATGCCCAAATAAGCTGCAAGTGTAACAATTCTTTTCTTCTTATCCAACTCCCCCAAAGAAGCCACAAGCACTCCCTTTTATCCTTTCTCCAAGGGGCAACTCAACTCACTTGAGCAATGTGGGATAAAGGATGTGCAACAGTCCCTCATAAAGTAAATGTTTAAAGTGACACTCAATGTCTTTCAGCTGGGTTAAATGTTACCCTTTTTTTAGCACTTTAGGCCCCCAAAAATACTAGCAACCAGACTCTGAATGGTGCAAGTGATAGCTTATCAAAAAGCTCTCAGCAAGGAGCATCAAATCCAATCATCAAAACTAGCCTCTATTGCATCTTATTAACTTACTACAAATAGTAAGTGTGCTGGAAATTGAGTAAGCCAGCCACTAAAATGGGGACATTCCAATCCACCTTCCTTGAAATTGCTTGTCCTCAAGCAATCTCAGCCCAGACTTCTGAATAACTTGCTCACTTTCCCATGTAGCATCCTCCTCTGGCAGGTCTTTCCATATGACCAAATACTCCTTCACTATCCTATTTCTAAGTTTCCTCTCTCTAGTGTCCAAAATAACCTTGGGTTCTGACACGAGCCTCCCTTCCTCATCCAAAGGGGGTAAATATGCAATAGGCACTACACCCTGACCAATGGCCCTCTTAAGCCTAGACACATGAAATACATTGTGCACTCGACTGACCTCAGGAAGCTCAAGTTCATAGGTGACTTCACCCACTCTTTGAATCACCCTATAGGGGCCGTAAAATCTAGGCTTAAGCTTCTCTGCTCTACTCTTCTTGAGCGATGACTACCTATATGGCTGTAGCCTCAAATACACCATGTCCCCTACCTCAAAACTATACTCTAACCTATGTTGATTAGCATACAACTTCTACTAATTTTGAGGCTACCGTATATTCTCTTTGAGCACTCTCAAGATATCTTGACTATCCTTCAACAAGTCTTTAGCTTTGGGCACTCTGCTGTCCCCCAAAGCCATATCCATGAAGCATGGAGCTTCATACCCATACAATGCCATAAATGGAGTCATTCTAATGGTCATGTGATGCATGGTATTGTAACAATACTCCCCCATGTGTAACCACTTAACCCAGGCTCTCTGCTGTGCAGTCACATAGTTCTGTAAATAACCTTCCACCCATTTATTTACTATCTCCATCTGCCCATCTGTCTGGGGATGGTAACTCGTACTAGGTGTAAGGTCTATACTGCATAGCTTAAACAAATCTTGCCAAAAAGTGCTCATGAATTTGTTATCCCTGTAACTGACAATAAATCTTGATAACCCATGCAACCTAAAAACCTCCCTGAAGAACACATCTACCACTTGAGCTGTTGTATAAGTAGAGGGGATAGCAAAGAAGCAAACTTCGTCAATCTGTCTACCACCACATAAATGCAATCTCTTCCTTACACTTAGGGTAGGCCAGTGATGAAGTCCATAGAAATGCTTTCCCAATTTTGGTCTAGAATGGGTAAGGGCTGTAGTAAACCAACAGGAAATGTGTGCTCTTCTTTATTTAGTTGACAAACTGCACACTCCTTGACATGCCTCTAAACATCGTCCTTGAGCCCTCTCCATGAGAACTGCTCTCAGATCTATTTGTAGGTCTTGAAAACCCCCAGATGCCCAGACATAGGTGCATCATGAAATGCCCTCAATATCATCTCTCTTAAGGGTGATGACGGAATTAAATAAATTTTGTCTTGAAACCTGATCAACCCATCTATCACCTCATAGCGATCATCCTGTATAGTGCCTAAAACCAGTCCTAATGCCCAAGCATCTCCAACATATTTTTCTATAATCTTAGCCCACCAATCTCCTAAAATCTCTGTAAGAGCACAAATGTGAGGTCTTCTGGACAAGGCATCAACTACTACATTCTTCTTTCCTTTGACAAACTCAATGTCAAAGTCATAAGCCTACAATTTAGTGACCCACTTCTACTGCCTGTCATTCAAGTCCCACTAACCCATGAAATACTTTATGCTATTGTGATTGATCTTGATCACAAACTTCCCTCCAACTAAGTAGGATTAGAATTTGGCCAAGGCATGCATGATGGCCAACATCTCTTGATCATAAATAGAATAGCTCCTCTCCACCCCTCAGAGCTTCCTACTCTCAAAAGCAATGGGGTGCTTCTCCTGCATCAATACTACTCTAATCCCATCACCTGATGCATCACAATGAAGCTCAAAAGGCTTCATGAAGTTGGGTAGAGCTAGAACTAGACATGAAGACATCACCCACTTGAAATGTTCAAAACACTGTTGTGCTACCTCTGTCCATACAAAATTACCCTTCTTAGTGAGGTATATTAATGGTGCTATAGTCTATGAAAAGCCCTTCACAAATCTCCTATAAAATCCACATAATCCAAACAATCCTTGAGTTGTGTAAGGTTGGTTGGAGTGGGCCAATCAACAAACACCTTAATCTTTTCTGGATCTACCTAAACTCCTTCATCATTGATAATATGGCTGAAGTAGAGCAACTTGGTCATGCCGAACTCACACTTTGATTCCTTGGCATACAGTGACTCCTCCAAAATGACCAACACTTGCTCTAATTATTGTATGTGCTCATCCCACATCCTATTGAATAACTAGATGTCATCAAAGAATATCAATACAAATCTTTAGAGCTACCCTCTAAACACCTGATTCATACAACTCTAGAAGGTAGCTAGAGCATTAGTTAGCCCAAACATTCAGCTGCCCACTCGACATCATCATGTCTAAACAATCATTCCATCCTTTTCAAGGTTCCACCTTGGGCCCCCCATTAGGTAAACATTGGAGCACCACCTTCCTACCCTGATGCTAAAACCTCATCTCCAGCTTAGCCAAGTTGAAGGTGAACTCTACCAGAGAATCCATCCATGTCATTCCTAAGATGACATCATAATCACCCATGTCAACTACATAGAAATCATCCTCTAACTCATAATTTCCTCCCAATCTGATACAAAGTTTAGAAATCTTCTGAGTGCATAATAACTTGTGGCCATTGGCCACCATGACTCTGAACCCTGCGTGCTCTTCGGTCTGAAGACCTCTCTTGGCCACCAGTTTTGCGTCGATGAAATTATGCATTGCCCCTATGTCAATCAAGGAAACCATGTACTACCCTTAAATCATCCCTCTTACATTAAAGATAATGGCCTTCTGGATGCCTATTAATCAAGCAAGAGACTTCTCATCATCTGAACTCTCCTCAGTAGTGCTATCACCTTGACTAGATTCTAAATCTGAATGCTTCCCCTTGTCTTTAGAAGGTGATTCGTCTGCTGATAAATACTCCATGTGCTTAGCCTTCACCTTAAGCAGACATTCATGAGAAAGATTCCATGGCTCCCTATAATGAAAACGTAGTTTTTTTTCTTGAGTTCGTTGAGGGTATCACTATCCAACCCTTTAGTTTCTCCCTTAGGCCACTGAGGGTCCTTCTGAAACATCTTCCTTTCCTTATCCTTCCTAAAATGAGAGTCCTTAGAGTGAAGTTTACTCCTGTAGGAAGAAGATGCTAGGTCTCTTATTTTCTTAATAGCCTCTTGTAGTGAAGAGGGGTTGTGTCCCTTAACCCATCCTCGCAAGGGATAAAAAATCCCATCCATGAAAAGAATGACTAGTCTCTTTTCTGATATATCCATCACCAATACCGCCAGCTTTTGGAACTCGGTGATATAGGCCTCCACAGAACCCCACTATTTAAGCTAAGCTAGCTCCTTGAAATGCAATTCTAGGTCCTTAGTATCAAATATGTCAATGAGTCTCTGAGTAAACTCTACATAAGTATCTATCTAGTTATGGCCAAGCATGACCATACCATGGTGCCACCACTCATGGGCACTTCCATCCAAGTGCAATGCAACATACTTAATTGCATCCTCCTCATGCATGGGATTAAGCTAGAAATAAGTGTCTAATTTTTGGACCCACATTCACACTGAAGTCTTCCCTATACCGTCATAGTATGGAATGGACATCTTTCCCAACTTTTTCCTCATCTCATAATTTTGTTGCCTATTCCCTCTCATGGGCATATGCTTGAGTCTAACATCCATATACTCCCTAAAGGATATTTCACCCTAAAAATCTAGTCTAGCATTTCTCCAATCCTCCAGTATTTGGTCTTGTATCTCCTACTGTGTAGGACCAGCATTATCTTGGTCATTCTGTCTCAGAGGGAATTGTGGCATGAGTGGCCTAGTAGAACCTGATCTAGCATATGTCTGGGCTCCTCTATTAATTGATGCATCTCCATTACCTCCATTACCTAATCCACCTACCTAGTTAGCATTATTACCCTAGTTGGCATTGTTGCCTTGATCTACTCTAGTTAGGTGTTGTGTAATTGATAGAGCCATCTATTGCAATGTGGCCTGTAGCTCCCTTTGCCCCCTGGTAAGATCATTGAGCATCATCCTAGTGCTGGGTTCTCCCCATTCCCCATCTTGGTCACCCATGGCTGGTGCTGAAAAGGGCTGACCCTCCTTAATTTTTGAAAAAACTTGTAAGTCTGGGTTTGTCTAATTTCTCCTCAAGAAGTACTGATGTGTGGGATGCATGAAACCTCATAGGATGGTAGGAATAATAGGCTCTGATACCACTATAATGGGCACCCCGATTGCACCCAAAACTAACCCAGTAGGGACTCTTTATGTCTCTAGTAGATTTGTTGGTGTTTCTTTTTTTGTGTTTTACAAAGACTAATGCATGTAACATAAATATAGAATTGCAAGCATATATACACACAGCTGAAATAACCAACACACTGTATTTGTGTTAATTACAAAATGAGTAAATGAGTACAATGGTGGTCACGTGGTGACTCACTAAATCCCTTAGTGATCATATGAACATTATTTCAAGCAAATATCCTAGAAAGTGCCAAAGGTGCTTCATTTTTTCTCTGACCCATGAAACTACAAACTCTACAAGCTGGGTTTTCTACGGACTCCACAGACTGGATCTATGGAATCTGTAATCCACTTCTACAGACTCTACAGCCAAATCTATGGACTCTGTAGGAGCTTTTATGGACTCTGCAACCAAATCTATGAACTCTATAGGAGCTTCTATAGACTCTACAAGCAGAAAAATATGGACTCTATAGGTAGAAAACTATGGACTCTATAGGTAGGAAACTACAGACTCTACAGGCAGAAACTATGGACTCTACAGAAAACTACAGACTCTACAGGTAGAAAACTATGGACTCTGTAGGTAGAAACTATGAACTCTACAGAAAACTATAGACTCTGTAGGCAGAAAACTATGGACTCTACAAGCAAAAACTATGGACTCTATAGAAAACTACGGACTCTGTAGGTAAAAAACTACAGACTCTGCAGGCAGAAACTATGAATTCTATAGAAAACTATGGACTCTATAGGGAGAAAACTACGGACTCTACAAGCAAAAACTACAGACTCTATAGGCATAAACTACGGGCTCTATAAAAAACTATGGACTCTACAAGCAAGAAACTATGGACTCTGCAGTCAGAAACTACAGACTCTATAGAAAACTACGGACTCACCTAGCTACATATAGATGCTACAGTGATGGAGCTACTATAGTAACATGCTACTACAGTGGTACGATTGCTACAGTGGTATGGCTGCTATAGTGGCATAGCTGCTATAGTGGCACAACTGCTATAGTGGCATGGCTGCTATGGTGGCTGAGAGCAAAAACTCCAAAGACCAATCCCAAGGATTGATGTCTAGAGTGTTATAGCTGAGAAGGATGTTCTCAAATTACCAAATAAGCTGCAAGTGTATCAATTCTTTTCTTCTTATCCAACTCCCCCAAAGAAGCCACAAGCACTCCCCTTTATCCTTTCTCCAAGGGGCAACTCAACTCACTTGAGCAATGTGGGATAAAAGATGTGTAATAGTCCCTCATAAATTAAATGTTTAAAGTGACACTCAATGTCTTTCATCTAGGTTAAATGTTATCCTTTTTGCAGCACTTCAAGCCCCCAAAAATACTAGCAATTAGACTCCAAATGGTGCAAGTGATAGCTTTCCAAAAATCTCTCAGCAAGGAGCATCAAATCCAATCATCAAAACTAGCCTCTGTTGCATCCTATTAACTTGCTACAAATATTAAGTGTGTTGGAAACTGAGTAAGCTAGCTGCTAAAATGGGGACAGTACAGTTTCCTACAACTAAGAACAAGTCAATCACTATGGCTTGGTTTAGGATGAATAAAATCCTACCTTCTAGATTTTTGTAATTCCAATTGAGTTGGAACCAAAAAATCTAAAAAAAATCAAAAAATTTAGCAATGAAAATATTCAGGCATTGTTGACAGATGTTGTGTTTAAAAACCAGGTCACTCGCTGATCAACATTCATTTTAAAAAAATAGAGAAAAGGCACTATTGCAATGAAACTTTTTGTTTTCATTTGTTTTTGCTTGCAGATTCATTTCTTTGGAGCAATACATTTTCCTCTTTACTACCAGATAAAAAATTATTGCCATAGGATATAAATTTTTTCTCCCAATCAAACAACAACACACACCAGACTGCCACTTCAAATCATCATTTATGCATTAATGAAAGGTATTCCTACAAGTAACAAGGTAATTATTTTATATTTATTTCATGTCATAAGTTTTAATTATTTATGAGATAATGGGTCTTACTACTATTAATGTGCCACTATATCTTCTCCTTATCACACCAACTCACCATATCTTCTCCTTTACTGATTGATGTGACCATTGATGCACTACTACCGCCACCCCTTGCTCTTACCATGAGTTGTTTGTGTATGTCAGCTTCATCCCTTGAGGACAAGTGACAGTTTAAGTTGGGGGGGATATTTCCCATAATTTAAATGGATTATTTTAATTCCAAATAAAAAGTCACAAACATTCTACCCAAAACCATAAAACCTTTGCTATAAGAACACAAACTTACAACTCAAATTTCATCTCACAATATGGGAGGAGACTTACTTAAACATGAACCGCTTGATATCACTCATCTAACTAAGAACTTGGACACCCTAGCCCTATTTCAGAATGTAGGATGGGTACAATATTTTGAGAGGATATAGGCTATAGATCAAGGAATTGAAGAAGAATTTACTGACACATTACATAACAACCTGTCAACAATAAGAGGAATGGAAATAAAGTTGACAAAAATTATCATTAGTAGAGTAACGAGATTTCCACGAATAGGGGAGGCATGACAAGAAAAATTTGATGCCAAAGCAGAGAGGCAAAAATTCATTAGAGGAAATGAAATCATAGAAACTTTAAATTAGGGCACTACATAGTTATATTTATCAAGAAGATGGGTCAAAGTTGTTGAGTTTATATACAGATATTTTACTAATGAAAGAAGGTATTCCATGCTGCATGGCATTCACTTTAAATTTAGGAATCATTTATGACATGATATAGAGATAAATGTCCTCAACTTCTTACTCCACATGATCACAAAAATGGTGGAGGCATTTCAAAAAAGTAATTCCAAAGCTTTTTCTCATCATTATTTAATCCAGTTGATTATTCAAGATTGTTTTCAAAGGACTAGACCCAACATAAGTTGGGAATATTTTCTCCATGTACACAAAAATATAGAAAGTGATAGAAAGTAAAATGAAATAGAAGAGAAAATGGAGGTAGAAGAATAGAGGATAGAATAAGCCCTTCCTACAGTTCCACAAGAGCTTATAGCAGAAAACCTTTCTGTAGCTCCATAAGAACTTGCAAAAGGAGACCTTCTTGCAACCATATAAGAGCCTGCAGAAAGGACTAAAGAAAGGATTTCCATAAGCAAGGAATCTGAAATAAAAATGAAGAAACTCATTCTCTAATATGATTCAGAGGAATCTAAGGAGAAACTTCCACATTATTCTAAAAAGGTTAAGGTAACCCCTACTCCTCATAGATCCCACAAATTGAGAATAAAAATGAGAACTAAACCTTCTTCTATTATTGAAATTAATGAATAATATGGAGAAAAATAGACTGCTAGTAGTAATGAATCTCTAGAGACAAATAAATAAGGAAGAATTTTATTGAGAATATAATCAGGAGGCAAAACAAGTAGAACACAGTCTTGAAAAGCTATAAGAGGACCCAATACTGGAAGAAGCGGAACAAATGGAGCAACCTACCATAAAAATGAAATTTCCCACCCTAGAGCAAGCCCTACATGAAATTGAGCAACTAATAAAGAAGATAGAAGATTAGTTTGGAGGACAACTAGATGCACTTGCTATAACAAATTTTCAGCTATAGTCCCCTACCGAAGACCATCATATGGTCATTGTTTCACAACATTCTATAGAGGAAAAGCAATAAGAAAAAATGATAACTACCCAATAAGTTAGGTATCATTCCTCATTTTTATAATCTTATAAATTGATGAATTGGATGGATAGTTAGTCTAAAATTCTGATGGCATAAATAAAAGAAAATAAGAAACTAAAAGAAGATGTCAAGATGAAGGAAGAAAGAATATCCAAATTGCAGCAAAAAATTGAAGATATGACTTGTCTTACCTAAGAGCTCATTGACTGTAGACCTCCTACAATAGTATATTTAGTTTATCTTGAGAAAAAATGGCATAAGTATAAATTTATGTGAATTTAATGTGATATGCTTCATGAATTAATTGATTCCCTCTCCTTCTTTCAAATATATAAAGAGAGCTCATAGGAAGAACAAACACAATTGTATGTTTTATCTTCACAACTTTGTTATGCCTTATGACAAGGAATGGAACCCTAACTTATATGTTGGAAATGTCCTTTAAAAGTCATTTTTATCATATCTATTTAATGAGCAAAGAAGAGGGAGAGAAGTAGTGGCATATAGGAAAAAATAAAATAAAAAACAACTACTTATTAAAAGAGAATCAATGCCACCTGATGTTTTATTGGTAAAATGAGATAATATCATGCTAAAAAAGAAAGTCAAAGCTTGGTTTGATAAGAATTGTGATGAAGCCCAAGATTTTTACTTAGGATTGAGAACTTCTGCTAGTCCTACATCTAGAGAGTCCTACATTAAATGATGGAATGAGCTCACTCCCACATTAAGAAAGAGAGAGACACATTCCCCTTTTAACTTAAAGGCAACATTTAACAGGATCACAAAATATATTTTTCTTGCAAGAAAAATGGGATATTAATTGTTGAGCCTCATATTCTAGTCCCCTCTATTTTGGTATCTTATTCTAGATTAAAAGGATAAAGCCCCATTGGATAAAGCTAGGGAGGTCAAAAATTGACAACTATTTGAACAGAGGTGTGGATTTATGCTCATATTGCCAGTGGTTCCATAGATCCTTTGGATTTTAGAGCTCTTTGTGAATTAGAAATGAACAAGTTTATTATTTGTGGTCAAGTAGGGTCTTAAGTTAGGGGGTGTGATGTGTCCCAAAAATTTTCTATTCTTGTCCTCATCTATCACACTCATCCTTCTTGTTTACCATGATTTATCATAAAGTTTCCTTCCTCAAATAACCATAATCTTCTAAATAGCATTATGTTTCCATACTCTTTGAATAGTTAAAATTATGTCTTAAAATTAAATATATGATAGTTATCTTCTGCTATAGGATGCTTTTTCTCTAATGTGTTTTAATATGTTTTGGATAAATAGGTATATAACACAAAAAATCCTGCAACAAAGGAATCTCATCACATGGACATATCTTGAAACCACTACATAACCAAATCCATGGACAAATCAATTTTGATTCCTCTTTCAACCGAATCATATAAATAACTATAAAATCTATGGATCTCAATAAAGATGTGGTTGAAGAATGAAATAACTTTGTTTGTCTTATAACAATGTTGCAAAATTCACATGAAAGAGGACTTTAGCAAAAGAAGCCAATTTATCTTAAGTCAAATGTTTGTTAGATTAATATATATATTGTTTTGTATAAAATAATCTCCTCTATGATATATATATATATATATATATATATATATATATATATATAACAACAGGGTTGAGAAAGTAGTAGATATTGATTAGAGAATCATCAGAAGTACATTTTATCAAGCAACTATTATTGGAATTTCTTGTAGCAATTCATTGCTACATTTTGATTAATATGAACGAGCATTTTTGAGTTAAATTTAGTGTTGTGAAAGGAAGTATTGAAGTTGGATTCAGAAGGAGGAAGGGCCCCCTTTAGAAGCTTTGCAACAATAATCCAACCCATTTAAATAGGTAAGCATGTTATTTGGTTCTTTCTGCATTGTGTGTTTTATTTCTGAATTGTGTGATTTATTTCTGAATTGTGTGATTTACATTCTTGCTTAAGAATTGTGTAAGGAAGCTTCCAGCATGTAATCATTTATTTCACAGTATTATGTTCATGTTTAATTCTAAGCATTACATTTACTACATGACTTCAACATCTTAGATTACAATTAGTAGAAGATCAAATTAGAAGATTGAGTGTGCACATATAGTAATGTCATCCTATCAAGTCTACATCCTCAGGTTGACATTTAAATAAAGTATAAGGTACAGGTCTATGGTAACTCTCCTTGTTCATTCTAATCAAGAGAATTATATCTAATTGTGAATCAACTACTAGTCAAGGTCATTTAGATTAATTGTATTTTTATCTATGATGTTAGATATTTAATATGGACCAATACATAAGGGAGAAAACTTATCATGTTTCCATGTATTTTCATGTTATTTATCCCATAAAAAAATTAGGTCTGAAATTTTGAAATCCTTGATTTTAGATCTTTTATCAAACCACCTTTTGAAAATATCCTAGTACTTGTTGAAGCTATGCAATGCTTCAGTTTGTACATCTTCCATATGAACTATGTTGAGTAGTTTGGGTTGGATTATTTCATTTTATCCCATATAATATTACATGAATTTGTACATTGGTAGCTTAAGAGTGATATAAAAAATGATTGTTGTCCATACACTAGTAAGAAAGGTGAAGCCTTGAGGGCTTGATTATGTCTTGTTTTGTCTGCTCATAGTGCATACTTTAACAACAAATGCCATTCTCTTGTTTTATCTTACGTTGAATTCTTGATAGCATCCATCAAGTTATTTTTACTAGACTCAGCTACTCTATTACATTGGGGATAATAGTTTAATGGAAAGTTAAAGGTAATTTGATTGTCATGGGCCCATTCTGTAAATTCAACTGACTAAAATGTTGGACTATTATCATATACCAAATAAATTAGAGTTACAAAATTGGTGAGTATGTTTTCTTCTAGAAATTTTATCACATCTTAGGAACTAGAATTATTTTTAGCTACAACCTCTATCTATCTAGTGTAATAATCAGTGGCTGTTAAGACAAATTTGTACTCTATTGAGTAAATTGGGTTGATCACCTCAACACATTTAAGACCCCATTGAGAAAAAGGGTGCCCCTTAGTTATTGGTTTTAAGGGCATAAAAATATATACTTCTATTTTACTAAACATCAAACATTCATGGCATGCCATGACATGATTATTGCATCTTTGAATAATGCATGCTAGTAATATCCCATTCTCAAGATTTTATGAGTTATTGTATTACCTAAAGGATGTCCATTGCCTATTATTTGATGTAAGTTATTCAATATGTATACAACTTCCTCTTTTGAGGCACACATAAAATATATACATTCATAATTATTTCAATATAAAACTCCCTTATGTATTATGTAATGGGCTGATTTGAGTCTAAGGGCTCACCTTTATTCTCTATTCAACTCAAGGGGACATGTACATGTGAAAACATAGTTTTATTGATCTATTCAGTATGAAAACATAGATCTATCTCAATATGAAAACATAGATCACCATCAACTAATTATGTTTTATTGATCTATTCAATATGAAAAGATATATCTATCTCAATCATGATCTAGATGATTCTTTAGCCACACATCATCTTGGGTGGTTTTGATTTCAAGTTCAAACTCCTATAATTTTTCCATCCACTAACCTCTTATCTCATCCAATTCATTTTATCCAAGTGTGATCTTGATGGTTGGATCTGGGATAATGGCATATTTCTTATTCTTGAGAATATAATGTATGAATTTATTTTCAATGTTGATCTGTGCATATATCTACTTATCTATCATTGAATATTTTGGCTTTGCATCTTTCAAATTATTACCCATGAAGGAAATTAGATGTTCATTATAATATACCTTTTGTGTGATTACTACTGATATAATGTATTCTGAAGAAAATGAGTAAAGGAATAAACCCTTAGTAAGTTCTAGTTTGATCAAGATTAGAGCTTGAGCAATGGCAGTTTTAATATCCTAAAAAGATCACTTGGCTTCAATTATCCATTCTATTTTAGCATCTAGATTCAACATGGAATTTAATGTCTTAACAATCTCTGCAAATTTAGAAATGAAATTTCTCATAAAGTTTATCTTTCCAAATAAATACTTCAATTCTTTCTTGTTGTTAGGAGACGTTAACTTAAAAATGGTCAGGGTTTGTTCTAGGTAAATGGAAATCCCATCTTTGGTAATGACATGGACTAATAGGTTTGTTTTGGTAAGTCCAAAGATACTTTTCTTTGGATTTAATGTTACTCCATATATCCTACATCTGTTGAATACCTTTTGTAGATGATCTACATGATCATATTTTTTCTTTGAAAAATTATAAGATCATCCATGTATATGATGATGCACTTTCCAACAAGTCCTTGAAAAGTGAATTCCATAGCTCACAAAAAGGTTGATCTTGCATTAATTAGATCGAAAGGCATCCTTTTATATGTAAAATTCCCCCTCTTGGTGGTGAAGGTGGTCTTAATTTTATCTTTTGCTTCTACTAACACTTGATTATAGCCTAAAAATCCATCTAAAAAGGACACATCTTAAATCCACTTACAATCTAGATTACTTCATCAAGAGAAGGTACAGGTTAATTATCCTTCTCTAATTCTCTATTCAGGTTATTAAATTTGACACATAACCTATTTTATCTATTTTTAATCTTGACGGATACTAGGTTAGTAACCCAAGTAAAATGCTTGATTGGAAAGACAATCTTAACATCCAATATGTTTTGTCCTCTATCTGAATGAGGGGATATAAAATACTAGCCTTTGTTGCTTCATGAAGGGCCTATGTTCTAGATTCAAAATGATAATATGTGTGATGACCATGAGATCAAAAACTTTACGATTTTCATACATCCAAGCTATCACATTTTTATATTTTGTGAGTAGATCCTTCAATTTTTATTTCTTATTTTTAGTGCAACTCAAGCTAATATTTACATATTGGGGATGCTGGTCCATTCTCAGGTTTTATTTAATAAAGTTAGATTCAATTGCTTTAGACTGTTTCTAATTTTGAGCTTATGGATCCATGTCAAAATCTTGATCTAGTGAGTCCCTCCCCATAGCTATGTGATTCTCTTTCAACTGTAAGATACCAACTCCTCCCAAGCATTTTTCATTCATAGGTTCAAAATCCTTTTCATCTATTATCTGAGATTCAAAGGTTCCATAACTATTAATAAATAATATGATCTACTAATCATCATCAAATACTTGAAAGTTATCCATGTTGTCTGGGATAGAAGGGTAATGAACCAATTCCATAGAAAATTTTTGCATTTTAGTTTCTTGGAGTGGTGCTAGGTTGGTAACTAAAGTTGTTAATGAATCTATTGTTTTATTCTCTTCTCTTGGAAAAACTTTGATGTTAAATTCTTCAAAGGACTCAATTACATCCTAGGCCTTATGTTTTTACTTCTTTAATTAATAAAGTTTCATAGATATTTAATTTGATCTAGTTGATAACCAGCTCTAAAGTGCTAAGTATTTATAGTTACTTGATGTCGTGCTTTAGTGAAAATTATAATCCCAAGATCAAATATTCATACTCAACTTGCTTATTGGTATAAGGTAGTTAAGATTTATATGTAACAAGATATTATTTGTCATCTAGGTGAATCAAATATATGCCAACACCTGAACCTTGATTTAATCTGGCATTTTCAAAGTGTAGAGTTCATAATTGTGAAGGACTTCAAATTATTGTCCATGAGATTCATGATTTATTGTGATATGTTTACACATGAATGTGAGGATGTAAAGTCAACATTATATTTCTTCGAATTATACTCAGTAATAAAGTATTTCATATTTGGTTCTCTATCTACTTAGTTTTGGTTGGCTACCCCTTTCCAATGTCAGGATCTAGGAAGCACAATTGATTACCATGTACAAGAAACTTAACATGCGGAATAAACCAGAAGTAACAAGTAACTAGAATTCAGAAATAACACAGAATATGAGAGACAATACCCAATTGTATTAATACTCTTATAGAAGAAAATTACAATAAAGAAGTGCCACAGTCTTCTTACACCTCCAAGGCTTCCCACACCTCTAGGACTCCCAGTAATCTTTCCTCAAAGCTCTCTCTCTCAATTACGGTCCCAACACACAACTCAAACACAGAGTTGGTGTTCACCTCCACCAGCTAGTAACAACACCGCTAGTCAACTAGTCAGTAACAATACTACCAGTACATCGAGTATACACACATACTCAATCGAGTACACAATGCACTCCAAGTAGATCTCCTATGAACTTGCAACAACTTGCAACTCAAATGATCTTACTTTGGAAGGATCTACCTTGCCTTCCTCTTTGCTCTCCAACTGAGTACACACCGTACTCCAAGTAGATCCCACCTAATCTTGCTCCCTATTGTGTTGTTGTCACCTTGATCTTGCTGCCACCTACAGATCAACCTGGTTCTACACACCTGCAAACCTAGACCTCGCACACACATACACCTACAGATCAATGATCTTACTTACCATGTAGATCTTCAAATGTGGCCTTGCACACCTGCTGACCAAGATCCTACATACATGAAGAATCCTTCTGATTCTCCAAACCAGCACCCATACTTGGCACTGTGGCACTAGGAGGAACACACCTTGCTCTCTTCACTTTGAAGGAGCTAATTTTTGCTCTCTTACTCTCTTGCACAAATTACAATACAGCCCATGAGTCTATTATATAGATCTCATGCAAACAATAATTAAACATCTAATTGCAATAATTAGATCCACACCTTCAAGTCTATAATTGGCCTTCTACATGCAAACAACCAGTTCGTTAACTAATTGTTCATGCAACCGACAGTTCTGAAACCGTACAGGTGACCAACGTTGGTCCCTATCTGGCTGGAGATGACCAGCATTGGCTGATCTCTGACTGATGTCAGTTTGCTCTGCACTAGGTATGACCGACGTCAGTTGATCAGACCGATGCTGGTTGCTCTGCATCTCAGTGAAATCTCAGCAAACTCCTCCATGTCTGCATTAGTGAAGCTTTTAGCTCCACAACCTAACAATCTCACACTTGGAGATAAATAAATGCACTGTACCTATACCTGTACACCAGTTAATTTTTTTCCTAGCTTGTATCCCTCTTCAAGCTCAACCTTGAAGACCAACCACCACAAATCCTATGGTGTACCTCCTGTCATCCAAGTAACCTGCCACATCTGCATCTACAAACCCATGTAGAAAAGAACTTGACCCTGCATAGCATGTCGACCTGCTGCTAGTCCCTCTCAGATACCTGAGAATCCACTGAACTACCCTCCAGTGCTTCTTTCCCAGATTGGCTCCAAACTTTCTAACAGCACCCACTACTTGGGCAAACTCAGGGAGTACACATGTACTCAACCTCATCATGTGATTAGGGACCCTGTTCTGTGAACTATCCATCCATAGGTGTGTTTCCCTATTCTACATCCTGCACTACCTTCACACAATCATCCTATGACAACATCAACTTGTGATCTCCCTGTCTCTAGGATTACTCGTGCCAAAGAATTTCACTGCTCCCAAATTCTTCATGACAAACCACTGAACTAACCTTACCTTTAGCTTAGTAAAACCCTATATGTACGAACCTTCTAGCTAGCATACCATCCACATACAATAATAGGATAATGTTGCAATCATTATCCACCCTGGTAAGACAAACACAATGGTTACACTGACATTGACTAAAGCCCTGCTTTGTCATCCACCTATCAAACCTGTACCACTGTCCTGTAGCTTCCTCAAGACCATATGACCTGGCCTTCCGTCTCACATGTCCATTCTCTCTATTCTTTAACCAAGGAATCCATTCGTCTCTCAGTGCTTTCATACCGGCTGGCAACCCTACCAAATCTCCCATTTGATTCTGCATCCTAATCATGCCATGCTCCCACTATTTCCTAAATCCTTCCTGCTCTATAGTGAGCAACAAGTATAAATAAGAGGAATAATGAATTTGAGGCTTACTTACCCTTTCAGTCCTCCATATGGGTGTTTGAGACTCCTTGACAGCTTGTTGTCTGCCCAAAATCCATTACAGTGACAGATGTCGATCACCACTTAGTCTGGATCCAACTGATGTCAGTTCCATGCGATTGACTGACTGCCAATGCCAATTATCCCATCGACGTTGGTCACCACCTGCTTGACACCACTGAGTTCTTTGGTCTGCACATGACTGACGTCGGTGCCTATCTGTTCGACGTTGGTTACCCATGATCGACGCCGGTACCTGTGTTTACCTATGAGTGATGACTTTTTACCCATGAGCTTACTTTGAATCAAAATCCTATCCAAACTGCCCTACTCAGAGGTATCTAGCCCCATCTGCTGATCTCTGTCCGTCATCTCCTCCAAGAACACCAAGGCTTTTTAGTTCTTAAGTTTATCAAATACATCAGTCTTCCTTTTCCTGCAATAAACACAATCCTTTCTTGTAGCATCCCACTGCTCACACAAATCTCAGTCTATGCTCTCTGAAGCTGAACTCTTACCATCTGACTTAAGAACATCCATTCCCTTCTCACTTATGTGACCAAGCCTACAAAGCCACACCTATGCAACAAAAGTGGAATCAGTAATATAAGTAAGTAGATAAAGAATACCTACTTTCTTACCAAATGCTAATTCAAGTTCATCCTTGGTAACATTCCAAGAATCTACTGTGAGAGTTCTTGTGCATCTCTCATCACCCAACTTTCCTGAAGCAATTAGCCGCATCTTCAAGACTGGGACCTGCATGACCTTCTTCAACATCTATGTGTTGGCTACCTACAATTTCAGATGCACTTCCCCTTTGCCAATACTATGACAAGGCTCACCATCCCCTCTAGTTGGGGTTGCATGGAAAGAGGCAACAAAATCTATAAAACAAGATTCTACTTTATCCAAGAAACATCCTAGAGCATCCTGTGCAATAACACCTGCAACATCTGCTTCTTCAGTTCCTTCATGCTGATCTGCTACCAACCAACAATATTTCTTTACCTGCGCTTTCTTTCCATAACACCGTAATTGACCATTCGTGCTTTTCAATTCCTCCATTATTAGCTTACTTTCTTCTGCCATTACTATACTCCCACTCAATCAAAAACCCCTGAGAGTGACCTGTAATCAAACACAAACTTGCTCCCTGTAACCTTAGCTCTGATACCACTTGTCAGGATCTAGGAAGCATAATTGATTACCATGTACAAGCAACTTAACATGCGGAATAAACTAGAAGTAACAAGTAACTAGAATTCAAAAATAACACAAAATATGAGAGACAATACCCAATTGTATTAATACTCTTACAAAAGAAAATTACAATAAAGAAGTGCCATAATCTTCTTACACCTCCAAGGCTTCCCACACCTCTAGGACTCTCAGTAATCTTTCCTCAAAGCTCTCTCTCTCAATTACGGTCCCAACACACAACTCAAACACAGAGTTGGTGTTCACCTCCACCAGCCAGTAACAACACCGCTAGTCAACCAGTCAGTAACAATACTGCCAGTACACTGAGTATACACACATACTCAACTGAGTACACAATGCACTCCAAGTAGATCTCTCATGAAATTGCAACAACTTGCAACTCAAATGATCTTACTTTGGAAGGATCTACCTTGCCTTCCTCTTTGCTCTCCAACTGAGTACACACCGTACTCCAAGTAGATCCCACCTGATCTTGCTCCCTGTTGTGTTGCTGTCACCTTGATCCTGCTGCCACCTGTAGATCAACCTGGTTCTGCACACCTATAAACCTAGACCTCACACACACATACACTTGCAGATCAATGATCTTACTTACCATGCAGATCTCCAAATGTGGCCTTACACACCTATTGACCAAGATCCTACATACATGAAGAATCCTTCTGATTCTCCAAACTAGCACCCATACTTGGCACTGTGGCACTAGGAGGAACACACCTTGCTCTCTTCACTATGAAGGAGCTAATATTTGCTCTCTTACTCTCTAGCACAAATTACAATACAGCCCATGAGTCTATTATATATATCTCATGCAAACAATAATTAGACATCTAATTACAATAATTAGATCAGCAGCTTCAAGTCTATAATTGGCCTTCTACATGTAAACAATCAGTTTGCTAACTAACTATTCATGCAACCGATAGTTTCAAAACTGCACAGGTGACCGACATCGGTCCCTGTCTGGCTGGAGATGACCGACGTCGACCGATCTCTAACCGATGTTGGTTTGCTCTGCACTGGGTATGACCGACGTCAGTTGATTAGACCTACACCGGTTGCTCTGCAACTCAGCAACCTCCTCCATGTCTGTATCAGTGAAACTTTTAGCTTCACAACCTAACATCCAAGGTAGTCACATTTGTGATAAGTATATTACCATATATTGATTCAGTGTCATTGACCAATCATGAATCAATAGTAAGATAAAAGCTTCAAAAATTCCAATGACCAAAATGTCTATTCACTATTGTATGCATGTCTTAGAGGCAAGTTGAATGTGTACATTTGTTAACTCCCCAATTCATGACACAAATGACTTATCCAATTGTAGGACCACCTTTTTGGAATTATATATGGTCAAACCTAGTTTTTTACATACAACTATGGGAATCACATTGGCTGAGGCATATGATTCAACCAACCAATTATGCACATTCTTACTAAACATTATGATAGTTAATAAAAAAGGATGTACCTTTGGCTTATCCTTGTAAATGACCATATTGGGGTAAGTAACCTTTAATTTATCAATAGATGATTTCCTAGTCAAGGCTTTAAGTAACAACTTTCTTTATTCAATGATCTAAGCTATCTCATGAAAATTGATATTTGATTTTATTATATTCATACCTTCAATTATATTGTACCCTCCTTTTCTTTGTGGTTCAAAATTTTTTAGCTGATCATTAGCTTTTGGAGGTAGATTATTGTTTACCTTAGGATCTCAAGGAGTAGTGGTACTGCTATTTGGAGGCATCAAAGTCGTAATAGGATGAGTATTCCTCAAGTTATAGTTGTTATTCTGGAACTAATGAAAGGCATGGGTTTCATTTGTATTATATTAAAGTTAATTTTCATCTTCCACTAGAAATGGAAAGTCATTTGTTTAAAAGACCATTGTTGTACTTGAAGGACTTGAAGCAGTCAAAGAATATGGATATGGCTAATTTGTAAAAGTTTCATGTTTGTCCATTTCCTTATGAAAGATCTCAAAGGTGGTACATAACTCTATACAATCTAACTCACTATGCTATGCTATATTGTGGAATTGACACCAATTAGGTAGTGCTACTTCCATGATGTTTATCTTAGGCAATTTGTTAGGTGGTTGCTATTATATGTTATTTCCAAATCTATTGAAATGCCTATTGTATATTTGATATGAAAAATTATAATTGGTATTATACACCACGGTGTTTCCCATTCACTTTTGCATGCTTAAGAACTCATTACTCAACATCTATACCATTCATTGGATAACATCTAATTCTAATTTTGTAGAATCAAAGGGAGTACCTTGTGTAGTAGTAGTATTAAATGGTATCAATGATTGGTTTTGGTTTTTATGATTAGGTGTAAACACATGATTTTTCAAGAAGCTAAGGTGAATTTGTTAGGTGGAACATGGGCTAAAGGCAATTGCGTATACACTTGGTTATAATTTTGAGCCACAAAATCTTGATTAACATTAAAACTGGGGTTGAGGGCTGGAAAATTAGGACCAATATTGGGTGGGTCCAAATCTTGTAACTAAAGATTCAACTGACTGTCAATTTTAAAAACTTTGGCATAAGCTAGTGGCATTGTGGTAATATTAGGTGCTATGTGGAGGAAGACAAATCCCATATCCAAGTTTTAGAATGACATTTTTGGAATCTTTTCAAGCATGAGGAAAGTGATGCTATATGACACTTGGGCTAGTGACCTTTCCAAAAGGTGCCAATAAGGTTTCTTGACATCATTTCCAAGAGGTAATCAAACTTTTTGGAATACTAAGGAATCAATTATAAGTAACACCTTTCAAGGTAAAAGGAGAGAGTCTACATGACACATATTCATGGGTTACATTTAGTATCCCTAAAGTAGTCTTGAAAGCTTTTATGTGTTCATCAATAATCTTGCATTCTGAGGGAGTAAAGGAAGGGAGATACTTTTTAGGGATTCTAATAAAATCATGGACATATACAAGGATGGAAGTAAAAGAACTAGATAACCAACCTAGAGCCATCATACATGGAGGAATACATGATCTTATAATTGGGGAGAAGGACAAGGCTCAAGGTACTCTTACTATTCTTATATCTGAACTAAATTTTCTATGGATCTACAAGGGTAGGACTAGCAAGCTAGTATCATAGGTGGACCTTATTAGTCTTCTAGATGTATCTAGTGAAACTCAAGTGATATTCTAAAGAAAATAAAAGGTGACCCTCATTCTAGCAATAATTTAATTCCTATTGATGTGGGTTTTATGCACACTAAGGAACTTTACAAGGTAGCCTTTAAGATTTTAAGATCAATGAAAAGATTCACTCCAAGGCATGATTTTTAGGGTACTAGTTTTTGTAAACAACTTGGTGGTGAAACAATGGT
Organism: Torreya grandis; assembly: GCA_037957365.1. Taxonomy (NCBI): domain Eukaryota; kingdom Viridiplantae; phylum Streptophyta; class Pinopsida; order Cupressales; family Taxaceae; genus Torreya; species Torreya grandis. The sequence continues at coordinate 937,200 of JARHVA010001327.1, forward strand.
GAGCAGAGTAATTATTTACCTTAGATGGTTTAGATAGACATGAGTCTAGACCTACTTAAAATGGATGGATAGACGATGAATCTAACTTAAGGTGGAAAATATCAAAATAAAACTAAAAAATAAAGAAGGGTAGGGCATAAAAGAAGGTTTGTGAGTCAAATTCAAATGAAACCCTTCTAAACTAGATCTTGAACTATAGGTCAGACAAGTAGTTAGAGAATTAATGCTTGTTGCAAGTTAATGTTAGCACATAGATAGTCAAACACAATAAGAATATAAATAAACAAAATACTGTAAACTTTAGTGAAAATAATAAAAGATTGCTGCATTTTTAAGATTGAGATTTCACATTTACTAAGAGAGATTATGATTTTTAAACACAAAGCATTCAATCAGCTACTATATAATATGAACACATGTATCAAAATAATTTTTTTACATAACCCAAAGACTAAAATACTAGAATAATGGAACTTATTCAATGAATCATGAATTTGGAGAAGAACAAGATTTGTACATCAAGAGAAATTTACAGGAATAACCTATAGGATTTCTTATTTATCTCAATAGCCAAAATTCTCCTCCCTTTGGAATTGGGAGGATACAAGTATATGTAAGCTTGGGGAGGGGTTTACTCCCTCCAAGTAAAGTTTAAATTTACGTTTCCAATTTTAGAACTCATGCATAGTATGTATGTATAAGATATAAAATAAACAAATAACAAAAACTACACAATTATAATATAAATACATATATGCTCAAAATAAAGTGAATATCCTAGTCTTCATAATAATTCAATACCTATAAATATATATATTCATATTCAACCACTATGCCTTCTTGGCACCACCCAAATAAACAGAAGACCTCATGCCTGATGTGATAACTAAAATAGTAGGAGGTACTACATGTGAAGAGTCAGTAGCTATTATTATTGATGAAGTACCAATAGGTTGACAAGGAAAAAATACTACTGGATGGAAGGTAACTCGAGTTGAATTATCAATGTTGGTGCTAGCTAAGTAGTAGACACTGTCTTGACAACCTCCTTAGTAGCCTTTAGTTTTTTGAATAATGCATAAGAAACCTTAATTTATTTATTAATAATATAAAAATTGAGCATAAAAGGTTTAAATATATTATATATTTCACCCATTGACCTTATATTCTTAGCTTTAGAGGCCCTCATGTCCCTCAAGATATTTGTGGCCTCCTTTTCTTGGTCTATGAGTTGGGCCACCAGAAAAATTAAATATAGTATGCTAATGAAAGGCACCATCTCTCTTTGGAATTACATAATTCAAAGCCCAAAATGCCTTTTAGGAAGTCATTAAGCTCAAATGGTTATATGTGTTATTCCTTGTGTATTGAACCAATAAATTGAGCCTCTTCTCAAGCTCTTTTAGTTGGTTCCTAAATTTTATTACTTTTATGTATTTGGGCTGGGATTCATCCCTAAAGGTCTTGATTGTTTTAAAAATATCATATCCTGGTAGCTACACTTTGGAAATTATACAAAATATCTTTAGGATCTTGAATAATATGTTGATACATAAGTTTCTATTTGGCCTATTCACAACTCTTATACATCTCTTTCATTGCCTCCCCAATTATATCTACAAAAGAACAAAATTCCTCTGTATATTCGATGGGGTCATCAAGAGTCTTTTTTTGATTTTTGGTAAAGGGGAACATATTTTTATTTTTTACAACATTAATTATTCCCCTATGTTACTATCTAATCCCTTCCTCTTCCTTTGCCCTTGAATTATACCACTCTTCTTGTCAAAATAGGTGCTTATTATGGGCAATTTTATAAGGACCAGACCTATCATGTCCTTCCTCCTCTCTTAAGACTCCTTGACCTAGTAGGGATATAGATATCTTATTGATCCTCTAGTTGAGTGGCTTTTGGATTAGTGGAAGGTGTTATGCAAATTGGTGGGAGCATAAAGGTACTTATTTGTATAGGAAATTGAGGAAGTGCAGGAGTGATATTGCTCCACTCTAAGACACTCCTTCGAGGCATAGTCTCCATCACATATTTCATCTACCCTTGATTTCTTGTGATAGTCATTGCATAAGACCCAATTTGAGTGGACTAGGAAATAGACGAGTCCAATTGGGTGGATGGTCTAGGTGTATCTTGGGGATTAAAATGGAGACAATCACCAAATCCTCAAAATGAACTTTCTTCTTATGGTCATGGGGTTTGGCCATTATTGGGACAATGGTTGAATGAATTAAAGAATCCAAATAGTAAAAAACTTGTTGCTTACCTTCCTCAAATCAAGCATGAGGATACAATGACCTAGTCTTCAAATAATACTCTTGTAGTGACTCATAGGGAGAGAGTGGGGTAACAACTAAACTAGTGAATGGAAAATTGACCATTTGAGAATCTTCAAATCTAATAAAATAATCAAAAAAGGACACTAATTTATTTAAAGATTGAATTTATTATCTAGTAATAATATATGTTTTTGAACCAATAGATGGTGTATCCATTGGAGTAGATGTCATTGAAACATAAGTTTTAGGGGAAAGACTAGAAGTTCTAGTTGCAGACACATTAGTAAGTCCTAGAATAGGGGATTCACTCAACACATATTTTGTGTCTAATTCTAATTCCCTATATTACACTCAAATTTTAGTGGATGTTGAGTCATATTATTATTATTCTAGTTCTCCTTCCTTTTCAAATATAATTTTATCTCTAGATTCCTCTTCATCTATTTCCTAAAACAAATATGTTTCTTCTTCCAGCTTTGTGTCTTCTTAAAACACCCACTCTTGTTCAATTCCCTACCTCTTGTCTTATTCATCACTATCCAACACCTGGATAGGGTCCATTTATTTTTCCCTCCTTTTCCTCCTCTGATTATTCATATAGGGACCCCTTTGGATAATGGGTGTTTAGTATGTGTTTATTATATTTGTACATTTAAAGGTGAAATTGGAAGAGTCATAAAATTCATTTTATAAGTGAAAATGAATGGATTAGAATTTTTAGGGACTTGTATTGAAGTGTATAGAGTGGGGGATGAAGAGACTCAATAGTGTAAGATGGAAGTAAAGTAAAAATAGTAGGAGAAGCAGGAGGTGTAGGCACTAGAATTGTAGAAAGCATTAGTGGAGATGATGGGAATGTATAGATTGGAATTAAAAAGGGAATTGGTACAAAGGAAATTTATATGAATATAATAGTCAATGGGGGCAAAGGTGTCAAAGAAAATACTCTTGCTTATATACTTGTATAAGGTTATACTTTTGTAGTTGGTGTAGGGACCTACATTATTGTCACCAATTGAGGTACTTGTATCCCATTAAGGATGTTATTAATTATCTAGGGATATACCTCCCTTTGAGGGGAACCTTTTTCCTCTAGGCCTACTTCAATTTGCTAAGAATAAGAGGGATGATCATGCTCATATAATAATTGAACCTAAGGTTGGGACCCATGATGGGTTGCGACCTTGTTTTCCTCCTCTAGTATCTTATTTTCCTATTATCTTGTAATTAAGGGGTCAATTAAATCATCTAAGCTACCACCATAGGTATTATATGCTAATTTATCTGAGTATAAACATTAGAATCATCTTTAGCATTCATAAAGATTGGATCATGATCATAGTTCTTGTGGTCATAAGGGATAAGAACCCACTTCTTTCTAAGTTCATCAAGGTATTACCTCACTCTATTCTTGGGATCCCAATCTCTAAATTATGTTTGATTTAGCCCATAGTGGGTTATGATATTACAAACTAAGTTGAGATGCCTTCTCAATGAATCGTACCCTTGGTGAGTTATAGCTAAATTTTCATCCACACCATTATATACCTAGAAAGTTATCTCTTGCTCTACTACTTTTTTAGTGACAAAATAAGGTAGATTCAAAGGAGGATCCCTAGTTACCTCTATCTAAATTATTGTATAGTCAGAATAGTACCATTAGTCTCCCATATTTGCAATGCTTTTCCTTATATTCTTAGAAAGCCTAGGTATGGAGCACCCATAAATGGCCTGGTACACTAATGGGTATATTTATTCTATAGTTTTCTCCCTCTTGAACCTATAGAAATGGAGTAGGGAGAAGTCATCATAGATCGTGTTGTTCACATATTTTATAGATGGATCCAAGGGCTAATCGTAAGTCATGTGCACTATCACCATGATTACATAAACTACATATGACATAATGTAAAAATTGCCATCAGATGGCCTTTCATAAAATTTAAACATTTGTGCCCTGAGTTGGACACTAATAACCTCCCAAAGTACCATGATTTTATCTAAAGTCATAATTCTATCTAGCAAGGTAACCCACTCTTCGTATATGTAAGTGGTGTTATCAAACCCATAAAACCTATTCAATAAAGCCATGGCTATCCTAATTATTGGCCTAAATTTTATTATGGGCACTGAAAAAATGACCCCATGAATATTCAAGTTTTTTCCTTTCACCAGCCACTATTTGAGCTTTCCTTTGGCTATGTTATGGTCAAACTAGGTATTGTATGTGATATTATTATAAGTCATTTCAAGCATTGGTAGGCACATATAATTATCAAAATCATCCTTAAAGATATAAAAAACAACATTTTTATGAAGTCTTAAGTACAAACAATCTCTAGTAATAGTGCCATTGAAGAATAAATCATGAAGTAACTCAATGCATGACATTTCCTTAGACTTCATTGCCACATTATTTAAACCCATTATTTTAACTAGTAAAAGATCATCCACTTATTTTTTCTTTTCCTCATCTAGTTGGTCCTAAGATGAATATGGATTGATGTCATCAATTTCATCTTAGAGAGTAGATTAATGCGGAAATGGTAATACCCCTCTATCAAAACTCTATCCAGGTACTTAGTTGCTCCTATAATAAAATATTTGGAAGGAGGCTTATTAGTGGCTTGAGATTATGAATCCATTTTTTTATTATAGATTTTTTGTTAAACTTAGCTAGATTGATTAACAAATTCTCTAGTTAGGGTTCTGAGGGATTCATGGCTTTAATTCATAGTTCATAGCTCATTGATTAATGGTAAAGTGATTTGATGTTCTCAATATTTTGCATATATTTCAAATTGTCATGAGAGAATGAAATTATTCCATGTGCAATGATCTCATGAATCTAGATGCATAGATGGATGTAGAACTATTACAATGTATTACAATTTGTTATGAGTGAATGGGATGTTGATAAATGTCACAATAAAGGGAACCCAAATAAATTTGAAATTTTAGATGCTACACATTAAAGTTTCAATATTATAACATGTCTTTATTATTCATTTTAGTTGATTAAATCAAAACTTATTAAATATGAATTTGAAAATAGGAAATAGAACCACAGGTGTAAGATAATTCATGAATGATGTCCAAGCTTTGATTTTATCCCCTTTTGGAACTTTGAAATAAAATTAGACCTTGAAAATAACCTTTAGATTATGCACATTAGTTCAATATTAGAATTCCAAAGTTTGATATAGACTGTGTGATGAGAATTCCATGTAGCTCATTATATCTAATATAAAATGTCCATAAGTGGTTTTTTTGGTTGTATATTACATTGAATTTAATATTTAAGGTCTTATCTAAGTAGAAAATGAGTGAAATTGTAATTTTTTTATATGTGATACATTGCTGATTCTTTATCTTGTTATTTGTGTCTAATTTGGATGAAATGAGCACAATTTTGTATACATAAATACATCCCTATGGCAGGATCATTTTGAGAATACATCAAACAATTTTGGTAATCCTTTTTGGTAACAATTTTGAAGATTCGAAAAAGAACACATTGAGATCTAAAGATCTAAATCTCTGAAGAAGCTCTAAAAATGCTCCAATCCCTGTATAGTCATGCTTTGAAGATGCTAAGGTGTGATATAAAGATGTCCAACTAGATCCTATAGATCAAGATAGCAACTCCAAAGATATCTATTATATATATAGACTTTTCATATTTAGATATCTTCTTTTAGACATTACTATTCATAGTAATGGTTTAAAATGATCTAAGTATACTTCTATTCTATAAAACTGAATATAATCTCTTCAAATCTATGCTATTTATTTTCCATCTATTGTTAATTGAGTCAGTTCTAACACTTTCTTATAAGCGTGGGATTTGATTCCTTGATATTTCATTTTGAATAAAAGGATTTAGCTATTTAGAACACTAGATTTTGTATTATATGGATAGTTATTGAGATGTGTGTTAAATACATATATCATTGTCATTTTATATAATGAATCGATGAACGAATGAATAGATAGAGATAAAAAATTAGAAGCATTCCAATGTAATTTTTCATATTTGTATATATTTTTTGATAAGGAAATAAAATTTAGCTTTTCTTTTCATTACTGAGTAAAGTTGTTCGTGTTGTAAGGAAGGAACTAGGGCCCAATTCTCTCTAAAGATCAGGATAAATTGGTATTTTTAATTTATAATCTAAAGTGTATTTATTTAATTTAGATTTATTTCATTTTGTTGTATAAGTATGATTTCCCTTTTCAATGAAAGTGTAAATTCTCTTTTCAAACTAAAGTGTGAATTTACTTTTAAGTTAAGTGTGTTTCCATTAAATACAAAGGTTGTTTCAATTCAATGCAAGTGATTTTTATTTATGCAAGAGCGCGTCTTTAAATTTCATAGGAATCAAAGTTTTTTTACTCATCTCCATATTGAAAATTTGTCAGGAGTGGTTTAAGTGAGAATAGACAATGTTCTCACATTCTAAAATATCACACTATCCTACCCAGCTGAACAAGTCAAGTGAGGACATCATAATGTCTTATGCCAAATGTTTAAGTTTTAGATATTGATGGTGTGAACTAATGAATCAATTTAAAAATAAATGCCATAGAAGATCTTCAATTAATATAAATTTCTCTAGATTTACTTTAATGCAACATAGAACTAGGATCTCATTTGCTATCTTTAGGATCTAGACATCACAGTAGAGTAAAACCCCCCAAACAATGAACTAAAAAATAAAATATCCAACAGTGTCATTACATATAACCTTAGACATAGACCCTAATATAAAATTACACCAATCGATTGATTGGTTAAATGAGAGGTATATTGATAGCCTATCATTTTTAACACCATTGCTGAGGATTTTATCAATAAGTGTTAGTGAGATCATAAATTAGAGTTATACAGGGGATTTCAAAAATAATCATAAAACTCAAAAACACAAAAATAATCTAAGATTCCTTAGATTTATGAACTTCCCAAGATATTCTCAAGGATGATTTATCTCTAAAGGATCCCAAATAAAATAAGAGAGGATCCTATCCTTACTGGAAAGATTAGGAAGTGAAATAAAGGCAATTGAAATTCGTATACAATTTTTTTTTGATCCCTCTCCTGAACAAGTTTCATCCTCAAAAATATATCCTACAAAAAGAATCCTATTTAGTACATATTATATTATAGGGATAATTGATCTTGAGAATCCTCTTTCTGGAATAGTTAGATTTGATCCACAAACTCTACAAGAAGATCTAGTTACCAACAAAGATTCTCCTCTTGAGGTAGACCATAGGTTGAGAACCCAAGAAGATAATTTATATTGAATTGATAACTAAAATTGGGATTAAAATATGGGAGACAAATATTCACATGTAGAGAACCCTGATTGATAGCCTCCATAGGACTTAAAATTTTCCTATCTAATTAGCTTAGGTCTTGATGACAGAACTTACTTGAAAAATATCTCACTTTCCATTTTAACTACTTTTATAGGTAAATCCTTAGAGTATCTAAATTAGTTCCTCTTTTAATTTCAAGTTCTGTGTCAAACATATGACTATGTCACAAATAATCAAAAGCTGAAGTTACTTCCATCTACACTTAAGAATACAACAATGAGATGGTTCATGAGCCTTGAGGGTAATTCCATAAGCACTTGGGATGAAATACAAACTACATTTATTGACAAATATCAAGATTATTATATATTTATAGAATGAAAAGAAGACTTTTTCAAGATCAAACAAAATGAAGATGAAACCTTAGAAGATTACCTTGATAAGTTTATATTTACCCATAAACAGAGTGGTTACCAACTCACTGAGGAGGTCATCAAGATAGTATTTATTAAAGGCTTAGATGATGATGCATGTGATGATTTGAACCTAATGGGAAATGGTGACATTGACAAGTTAACCTTTCATCAGATTTTAGCAGTGTATACTAACTACTCCAAGATAAGACCTAGCACAAGGAAATCAAGGTTAGGAAAATCACCTAAAGTTGCCCAATTAATGAGAAAATTTGATAATTTAAAAATAAATATTCTAGTCCAATTGACATCCACATTATATGGCCTCAAATCAAAATCTAATTCCACTAATGTTGAACAATTGTCAATATATTGTCCTAAATGTAGACTCAAGCATGTAGTAAAAGATTGCCCTTTAGACAAAACAAAGGTATGTGGTATTTGTGACCTAGACCATGACGCCAGGAATTTAAAACATATTCCTACCATGAAGAATCAATTAAAATAAGTACATACATTTGAGGAAGTGAACTTTATCCAAACACAAGGAAATAGTACTCCCAACGTCAAAATCAATTTGGTCCAAGATTTCCTCCCAATCCATGGATGACGCCATGGGCTAGACAAGTCACACCACCAATGTGGGGACCACCACCATAACCAAAATCATGGGGTACTCAAGAATAGATGCCAAAAATGTGGGGAATGCCTCAAAATCATTTAGAACCTTGGGTATCCAACAACCACATTGGATACAACAATCACCACCTCAATGGTCAAATCAACAATATCAAACACAAAGAAGGTTTCCTCCATAGCAGGATTTGATGCCTCCATAACCTTAACAACCACAAATTGAGAAACATGTTAACCAACCATAGTTACTTTCCCAACTAGTGGAAAATCCTAATAATAGACAAAATACACCTATTTATGGAGTTGATCAAGAAAGTAATGTTGTAAGTGGTTCCTTTGAGTGTAATAATGTTCAAATCAGATTAGGAAAGGGAGTATGAGATTCACCCATTACCATAACTAAAGTTACAAATGATGAAAACACTTCTAAGTCACCTGTAGTCCAAGAACCAAATGAATACAAGGTATAAGCCATAAACACACCAACCACAATTTAATATCCCTCTACTATTCCATTTCTTGAGAGACTTAAGGAAGAAAAACCTAGGGAAGATTTTAAATTAATGCATGGATTAAAATAAATTAAGATAGAAATTTCACTGTTAAGAGACATTAAGTATATTCCTAAGTTGAATCAAATCATTAAAAGATTATGCATCAAAGGAACAGGAAGGAAGAATAAATATCCTAAAATAATTTAGGTAATTGGTAAAATTATTGATTTACTAGTAGAAAACATACTTGTTCTTAAATATGGAGATATTGGTAGTCCTATGATGACTATGACAATTGGGAACAAGTCTATTCCAAATGTTCTTGTAGATCTAGGTGCTTTCATCAACATAATGAGTAGCAAAATAGTAGAGTTTTTATCTCTCACAAGGCTTCAATTTATCATTAAAATCTTGAAAATAGTATCTCATTCCACTATTTCACCTGAAGGAACCATAAAAAATGTTCCAATCACTATAGAATCTTAGGAATATCTTATAGATTTCATGACCCTTAAACCTAAACCAAATAAGGTAGGATATCCAATCATTCTTGGAAGATCTTGATTAGCTCCAGTTGTAATATGAATTGACTATAAATTTGGAAACATGACCATTTCCAATGGAATTCAAGCTAAATATATACTCTTTATCCACCTGCTAGACCTTTAATGGGTCTTTCTAAACAGATATGGGTTAATCATCTTGAACAAAATCAAACTACTATGTCTTCCTTAGCTATGGTTACCATAAAAGAACACACCTAAGAGTTTGAAGAATAAATAATAGAATATTTTGATCAAGAAAATCTAGGTTTGAAGTCTGATAGCCTAGTTCTAAGGTCTGACAGTTTTGCTCCAAAGTCTAAAAGCCTAGTTTTGAAGACTAATAGCTTGGATTTCTAGAGAAGTAGCTTAGATTTGAAGATTAATAGCTTAGATCCGAAGATAAAAAATCAAATATGGGAAGTATCCAATTCCATTACTAAGAATCAAGACAATGCCATAAGTTCCCCACACATGTTATCTGGTCCACAATAAATTCAACAAGCCATAGTTAACTAGGTTCAAAATGAGCAGAATTCATTTTTACATGCTTTTTATTGTCCATTGACCAATATTATCTTCACAAGTGAAACCTTTTATAAGGATTTAGATACACTTCACATGTTACTACCACACACATGTCTATTGAATGTTTGATGAGTGAATATAAACAATTAAATTCCATTATTTTAGGTACTAAACAGATTGTAATCTAACTCAATAAACTATTGACTATCAAAAATTGGTTGACTAATCATCAAGAAAGTAAAGTGTTTGATGTATTGGTACGATACACAAAATATTTTACTTTGGATTAAAATAATATGAAATGAATACATCCCAATGTCTATACACATCACATTTACACCAAAAATATTATACCAGTCAAACAACCACAATAGAGAATTAACCCAACCTTAAAAGAAATTGTAAAGAAAGAGATAGATTTTTTTTCAGAAATTGGGTTCATTTAAACCATATATGATAGTCAATGGGTTTCACCTCTAGTTATTTTGCCTAAAAAGAATAGACAATAAAAATTTGGTGTAGATTATAGAGAACTAAATAAAGCCATTATGAGATACTACTTTTTTTTGCCTTTTATTGATCAAGTTTTGGATAATTTGGTAGGAAAGTAGTATTTTTATTTTTTAGATGGGTTCAATAGATACAATCAAATCATAATATCCCCTAAAGATCAAGATAAAACCAAATTTACCTGACCCTAGGGAACATTTGCCTATACAATCCTTCCTTTTGGATTGTGTAATGCACCTGCTACCTTTCAGAGAGCAATGTTAGCCATCTTTTCTGATCTTACAAATAACTGTGTGAAAGTGTACATAGATGATTTCATTATTCATGGCACTAAATTTAATGAAGCTTTAAATAATTTGGATAAAGTACTTACCATATGTGAGGAACACCAAGTATCTTTGAGTCATGAGAAGTGTATCATAATGGCTGATGAAGGGACAGTCTTAGGACATCATATCTCTTCTCAAGGAATAAAAATAGATCACAAAAAGATAGAGGTAATTTCTAATCTACCCATTCCTCAAACACAAACAAATGTTAAAAGTTTTCTTAGTCATACAAGATATTACAGACGATTTATTGAAGAATTTAGCAAGATAGTTTGATTAAAAAATTGAAAGTCTTGGTTGAAGAATATTTCAAGAACACACAAATAATAATGCTATCTCTAAGAAGAGATGTTTTATTACTCAAAATTGTAGATACAACATATTCCTATTTCTAGGAAGAGATGTCTAATTGCATTTTCAGACTACATCTATTTTTATACATAATTTGAAGGCATGAGGAGGATGTGGAAGGTCAACAATATTGAGGGAGATGAAGTGGTTTGACTTTCATGATTTAAAACATTACAAAATTTGAGAAATTACTATTTTTAGACTGCACTATTAAAATTAAAATTTAGGACACTTCTATTGGTATTTCAAGGGTCAAAAACCATCAAGCATAGCTTGATGCCATTTCATCACATCTCCTCATTATTAGCTTTCCAACGGTTCAAATAGGGAGTCAAATGGAGCTATGGTGCAAAAGTTATGGCTCCCAGAAGTTCTACCACTGGGGTAGAATCATCACTCAAATTGTTGCTTGAAATGTTTCTCAGATCATAGTTGTACTTATGTTTTCATTGCTAACAAAAGATAATGAATTTGAATGGACTGATAAGTGTCAAGAAGCTTTTAAAACATTAAATAACAGACTCATGACTACTCTAGACTTGAAATGACCTATTTGGGAAAAGACTTTTCATATCTATATTGATGCTTCCAATAATGCACAAGGAGCAGATCTAGGAGAAAGAGATGAGGAAAAAAAATGTATGTCATTTATTATATCAGAAAGAATATTACTCCCATAGAGAAAAACTACACTATAAAATATAAAGAATTTCTTGTTGTTGTTTATGCTATAAACAAGTTTAGGCATTACATTATTGGTTATTAGGTATTTATTGATATAGATCATTCAACTATTAAGTACTTAATGAATATACTAGTAGTAGGTGGGAGATTAATTATATGGCTAATGTTATTGCAAGAATTTGACATTACCATTATAGACAAACTTGGAAAATATAATGTTGTTGCTGATTTTTATCTAGATTAATCACTACAAGTGAAGATAAACCTATAGAGGATTCTTTTCCAGATGAACAACTATTTTATATATCTACATACTTCCCATGGTTTTCAGACATGAAAAATTACTTGAAAACAAGGAAGTTTCCTCATTCCTTTACTTATAAAGAAATAAAATGTTTGGTTAGAGCTATTTCTCATTTCAAATAGTTTAAGGGCATGTTGTTTAAAATTAGACCTGATCATGTACTTCACAGGTGTGCCAAAGAAGATGCAGTATTTGACATTATCAGAGCATGACATAGTGAATCTAGAGGAGAACCATTCATAAGATCCTTAGTGCAAATTATTACTAGCCATATCTTTACAAGAATGTAAAAAGATTTGTATGAAAATGTGATCCTTTCTATAGAATGGGTAAGCCTACTCTATCCTCATAAATGCCTCTCCATCCTCAAATAAGTTTAGAACTATTTGAGAAATGGGGTTTGGATTTTGTTGAACTAATCAACTCACCATCTCAATGAAAAGAGTATTTATTAGCATGTACTAATTATGTTACTAAGTGGTATGAAGTGTAGGCACTCACCTTTGCTAGGGAAGAAATGGTTGTTAATTTCCTGTATCATATGATCATGTTGAGATTTGGGGCTCCTAAATCTATTGTTTCTAACCAAGGGCCCCAATTCATGTCTAACATGATCAAGGAATTTATAGAACTATAACAAATCAATCATAGAAAATACTCATCATATCATCTTCAAGCTAATGGATAAGAAGAGGTCACCAACCAAGAGATGGAAAACATTCTGACCAAAATAGTGAACAACAACAAAAAAGATTAGGAAGATAGAGTACTTGAAGTAGTTTTGGCATATAACACAACATGGAATACTAAAAATGGATTCTCTCTATATGAACTTGTTTTTGGAAATAAATCTTTGTTACCAATAGAGTTTGAACTATAGACATTGAAGACAACAACTGATATGGGAATTGATCTTGATGAAACATACAAGGAAAGAATCATGCAACTAAATGGACTGGATGAATTAAGGATCGATGCACTCACTCAAACCAATATGATCTAGAAGCAAATAAAGTAGTGGCATGATACTCACAATAGAGAAAGATAGTTTCAATAAGGTGATTAGTCACTTCTATTTGATTCTAAATTCTAGCATTACAAAGGTAAGCTTAAGACAAGATGGTTGGGGCCATACCTGATCAAAACTATTTAAAATAATGGATTTATCTAAATTCAACCAATTAATGGTGACCAAAGGACATTTTTGGTTAATTTTCATAGACTTAAGGTGTATATAAGACCTCTCATGAAGAAATAATTCATTGAGTAGAATCAAGACCAATTTGACCTTATGGTAGAACTTGATTTTTACACCAAGGCCAAATGATCTTTGTAGTAGATATCTAATAAAGGGGTTGAGCTGAAAACCAAAAAATGGTAGTTCTCCTCCCTTCAAAATTAAAAAAATTATGAAAATAAAAAAGTATAAATAAAAAAAAAAACAAAAATATAAAAAATTACTGAAAGGTGAAAAATAGAAATGATACTTTTTAAAAGAAACTTTTGTAATCAACATGAATTGTTTTCAACTAACCTATCTTCTCAAAATTGTTTATCCTTGTAGGACACATTACAACTTTAGGAGATAGGCATGGATCCATACAACAGAGGTAAAATTTTATTGTTTTCCTAAAAGGTTAGGCATTTTCTATTTTACGTTCTACATTTATGACCATTAGGCAAACAACACTTTTCAAATGGATAAGTTATTGTGATGCCATGTGGATGTGATGAAGCTAGAACCATCACCATATTTAAAGATTTGATGTGAAGTTGTTTTAAAAAAAATCTTTTCAAAAAGATATGACTTGATGAAGAAATAATTGTAGATATTATTTCAAGTGTTGCCAATTATGACCCCTCACACCATGTCATTGATAGTGACTCTAAAAAGTGCTTTCCCATTAAATAACACATGCTCTGAAGTGGTTGTCCATAATTATTATCATAATTACATGATACACCTTTATTTGTTATTCAGTATTACTACTATTCATTGTTGTATCACATCCCCAATTCTTTTCCTTCCTCTATACCTTGTATAATTTTGATCTTTATTTTTCATCATGCAAGTAAGTTTTCAAGATTACTAAAAACAACTCTGAATATGAGAGGAAAGAAGAAGAAAATAAAACTAGAGTCATTAGGTGCATTTCTATAAGATGAATCAACTAGGGATATTTTTTGGATGGTAGGATGGTTGAATTTTCTAAAGATGTTTCAGGGTTTTCAGGAAAATATTGTCTAGGAATTTTTTAAATTTTTTTTATGAGGATCATTCTATTGTCAGAGGTGATAATATTCCATTGGATTCCTCTATGATCAGTACACTCTCTAGAGTTCTTGATGAGGGTGTGGTTGTCACTGATAAATTGAGTTTTGTCAACTTAATTTAAATGTTCGTTGATGGAAATGAGTTCCATCCTAGATTGGCCAAATCCCCACAAGGTATGGCCAGAGGAATCTGTGAGATAGTCTACCATAACCATGACAAAATTTTGCATTTTGGGTCATGAAGTATCTTATCTGTGATGGCCAATTCACTGTGGTCGATGGATATACCATGAGGCTTCTCATTCATTTGAGGAAAGGAACCACCAAATTAGAATACAAGGTAAACCTACCATCCTTTCTTCACCATGCTATCATTAATGTAGATTATAAATTAAAAAGGGGAATTGGGTCAATCAGACATCATGGTTTGATTAACTTCATCTATCGCCATCATTTTATACAAAAATCTAAGGGTGAAAAATCTTGGTCTTCATTTATATGAAAAATCTTCCCAAATTTAGGGTAAGAAAATACCACATCCTATTTCTCCTCCTTTGATAACAACACAAATAGAAGAAGGCCCATTTTTGGTGCCCTTAGCTTTGAATATGTTGCATCGAAGGTCAAAAATAAAAATGGGGACTTCATTAGAAAACCCAATTTCACTAATAGTCAAACCCCGATGAAGCCATTGGCTAATTCTTTACGAGGAAGAATGATATGTATAAGAAACCAAAATTTTGGGAAGTCTAAGTTCTCTAATAGAAGTTATGAATGCAAAATAAATATTTGAAGAATAAACCCCTAGAAGAAGAAAACCTTGAATAGGAAAATGTAGCTGAAGAAGAAGAAAGACATTTACCCTCTATAGTTGATAAGGGTAAATCCCCACTTATAAAAGAAGGATCATCTTCTCCCCATCTTTATTATGAATATTAGGAGTTTCAACATGTCATGACTCTGTCTCGGTATGAGGAAACCATTTTCCAATAATAATCAAAAGTGGATTCTCTCCATTTGACACTACAAGGTAAGAATAAAACTATTTCTAGTTTGAAAAGAAGATATGCAAATTCTGTTGCTCAAGTTAAGGTGTAATAAGTAATAATTACAATATTTAATGCTGAGTATACTAGAATATATAATTAGTTATTTTCCCAGTCTCATGAATTGAGTACCTTACATAATTCCCTTATAAATAAGGAAGCCTAAATTAATAGTTCACAAAATTCAATTACTGGTAAGGATACCTAGATTAGTAATTTGCAACATTCTATTGCTAGTAAAAATGCATTGCTTGCTCAATAAAATACTCGCATATAAGAGCTAACCACTCAGACTGCAAAGTTGCAAGCTTCCTTACAAGCTATGTAGAGGGAAACTAGGTAAATAGCCATACAAACTGAAGGACCTACAAGGGCTATTCCTTCCTTCCCTCTCCCACTTCATAAAATGATTTTAGTTTGGAATAAATCTCAACATAAGATTTATAAATTAGAACAAGAAAATGCTAGGATTAAATTTGAGTCTCAATAATAACTACATAAAGCTTAAACTTCCATTCAAAATATCTATGAAATTTCTAAAAAATTATTATCATGCAGATAACCTTCCTCTTTCTATGTTCTATTTCTTCATGAAAATTTTTACAAATGGAAAATACGATTGATTTATCTTGGTTTTCCTCATGTTATTGAGGATGAACATATCTTTAAGGATGTCTTTCTAAAAAGTACATAGAAAGATAGGATGAAATTTATGAATTCTATCTTTTTAACATGTTGTTAGATTACCAATCTAGATTTTTAGTGAAGTTTTTTGTAGGGCAAACATAATTATGTACTTTATTTTCTACCATGATAAATTAGATAGCATGGGAACAAGCACATAATAATTTTTTTGAATTGCAGAACACTAAAGGTCTGTGTATGAGACCTCAGTTTCTAAAGGCCCATAAAATCCTTGCTACTTTCTAGCCTATGTACTATATGTACATGAAAAACAAATATCATGAATTGTTGAGAGAAAATGTAGTAGATTTCAGAGATTTTATGAGCCAACATTCTACTGGCTCCATCAATGCCAGTATAGCTAGGTGGGAGACTTTGCCTATTACTTTAAAATATAGGGAAGTTATGAGTCCCACCATTATCAAGTGGAGTCTTTGGAGAGCTTGGGAAGTAGCTCAGATTATCACTTAGCTCTTGGATGAAGAAAGATAAGATATGTGGATTGGAATGAAATTTAGGCCTCCTATTCTTCTTTGTCTTTCGTCTCCTTGGAAAAATTAACACAATCAAGCAGATTTTGAATTTCAGGCATGGTTGCATATAGTGGTAAGAGATTTGGGATTTATACCCATAAATCATCATGATTGGGGCCACCATTTTCAGATCTATGATCTTAATTAATGGTTAGAATATGGAATTTTTGATTGAAGGATAATTCTCCCATTGGTTTGTATGAGGACTTGTAAAAGGTAAAGTGTGGGGGAAATATGATGAGCATTCCATATAGCTCATTATATCTAATATAAATTGTCCATAATTTTTACCTTTTGGTTATATATTGCATTGCATTTAATAGTTAAGGTCTTATCTAAGTAGGAAATGAGTGCATTTGTTCTATGTTTGTATGTGATACATTTTTGATTCTTTATCTTATTGTTTGTGTCTAACTTGGTTGAAATGAGCATAATTTTATATACAAAAATACATCCCTATGATGGGAACATTTTGAGAAGACATCAAACAATTTTGGTAATCCCTTTGACAATATTTTTTAAGATTCGATGAAGAACACATCAAGTTTTGAATATCTGCAGCTCTGAAGAAGCTCTGAAAATGCTTCAAAGATACTCCAAAGATGCTCCCAAGACCTGTACAATCATGCTTTGAAGATGCCTAGGTGTGCTTTGAAGATGTCCAGTTGGATCCTATAGATCAAGATAGTAACTCCAAAGATATCTATATATATATATATATATATATATATATATATATATATATATATATCTTCTTTTAGACATTACTATTCATAGTAATGGTCTAAAATGATCTAGATATAAGTATACTTATATTTTGTAAAACCAAATATAATCTCTTCATATCTATGTTAGTTATTTTCCATCTATTATTAGTTGAGTCATTTCCAATGCTTCCCTATAAATGTAGGATCTGATTCCTTGATATTCTATTTTGAATAAGTGGATTTGGCTGTTTAGATTACCAGATTTTATATTCTATGAATAGTTGTTGAGATGTTCTTTAAATACATATATCCTTCTCATTCCAAATAATGAATTGATGAATGAATGAATAGATAGTGATAAAAAATTAGAATCATTCTAGCATAGTTTTGTGTATCTATATATGTTCTTTTGATAAGGAAATAAAGTTTAACATTTATTTTTATTACTGAGTAAATCTGTTCCTATTTTGAGGAAGGAGCAAGGGCCCACTTCTCTCTGCAGATTAGGATAAATTGGTATTTTTAGTTTATAGTCTAAAGTGTATTTCTTTAATTCATGTTTATTTCATTTTGCTATAAAGTATGAATTCCCTTTTCAATGTAAGTGTGATTTATCTTTTCAAAGTAAAGTGTGAATTTAATTTTAATGCAAGTGTGTTTCCATTAAATGTAAAGGTTATTTTAATTCAATGAAACTGAGTTTTCTTTATGCAAGAGTGTGTATTTCAATTTCATAGGAATCAAAGTTTGTTAACTCATCTCCATATTCATAATTTGTTAGGAGCGATTTAAGTGACAATAGACAACATTTTCACTTTTTGAAATATCACACTATCCTACCCAACTGAACAAGTCGAGTGAGGACATCATAATGTCTTATGCTAGATGTTTAAGTTATAAATGTTAATGATGTGAACTAAATAATCCTTTAGGAACTCCATAGGAGAGATTTAGTTAGCAAAACTTTCTCTAGATTTACTTTTATGTAACATAGAATTAGGATCTTATTTTTTATCTTTAGGATTTAGATATCACAATAGAGTAAAATCCCCCAAACAATGAATTATAAACACAAATATCTGATGGTATTATTTCATATAGCCTTGGACACTGGCCCTGGTATAAAATGACACCAATCCATTGATTGGTTAAATGAGAGGTATAATGACAACCTATCATTGTGAATACATATTTTTTAATAATAATGGTCCCTATTTGAATTCTAAAAATGGGGTATGTTGGGGCACAATAATTGGGTTTGGGAATGGGTTGAGGAATGATTTTAGGAATGGGGTTGTGGAATGGGATTAAGAAATGTGGTTGGGAATGGGGTATGGGATCAGCTTTTAAGAATGGGTTTGATAAAAATATTGGGATTAGGGTTATCATGTATGATAGGGCCCAAATTTAGGAATAGGGATGGGGAATGAGGTTGGGAACATATTTGGTCTTGGGGTTTGGTAATGGGTTCATTTAAATATTTAAACCTACTTAGGGACATGATATCTAAGATATCAAACATAACTATGAAAAATATGAATTTGGACACCTTGTATCCAATATATGGAAACATAACTACACATATGCCTTTTTTTAATAAAATGATTCAAAGAGATGAGTAATTATCATGGACTAAAATAAAAGTAAGATATATACAAATGGGATTCTTGAGAAGGATATGGAACCTTTCAAGAAAACATAATTTACATATACAAAGCAAGATACTAGGATGATGTCATTAATGACCTGAGGTACATAATGTACTTATCTTAAATTGAAAACCATGGAAACTATGTATTTGAAAAAATAATTCAACTAGGGTTTATTTACATGGCATTAAAAATGTTAAAAAATATAATTGGTTGATAATGATGAGGATGATATTAGATACTTAGGGACATGTCACCCAAAAAATAAAACATGGAGATGATGATGATGAATTTAGACACATTATATCTAATATGTAGAAACATATACTACACCCATGTCATTTTTTTAGACAATGCTTTACAGAGATGTGGACCTCTCTTGGACTGCAATGATTTTAGGATAGGCACCAAATGATTTTATTGAGAAGGAATTAGAAACTTTAAATCCCACATATATAAAGAGAGATATGGGTAAAATGATGATAATGACTTGAGGTACCTAATGTGTTATTCAATCCTTCTAAGATTTTTACAGTTGCATTTTTTTTATAGATCAAATATGAAAACAACCAAAGATTTTATCAACATAATGTATCTAACATAATTCAATCTTAAGAAAGAAATACATCAACAAGCATGGTAATTGGGCTACTAAAAAAAATCTTCAACTAAGGGTTCTTTAGAATGCCTCCAAAATGTTTAAAAAAATGTAATCTATTGATGATAAAGATGATGATACTAGACTTATTAAAGACATGGCATACAACATATCAAATAGAAACATGGTGACAATGAATCTAGATATATTCTATCTAATACATAGATATATACACTATGCTATGTCCTTTTTTGACAAAATTATTTAAAGATATGTGGACCTATGTTGGATTGAAATGATCACATGATATGCACAAAATGAGTTTCTTGAGAAGAAGTTGTAATTAAATGTGATTCACATATACAAAATGAGATTATAGGATGATGGCGATAATGAATCGTGGCGTAGGATGTGTTACTTGGGCTCTCTATGATTTTTATAGCTGCAAAATAGTTTTAAGATAGAAGATAGAAATAAAAAATGAATAAATCAACATAATAAATCTATCATAAGTCAATATTAATAAATAAATACATTAAAAAACATGCAAATTAGGTATTTGAGAAAATGTTTCAAATAAAATTTATTTAGAAGATCTCATAAATATTTAAGCAAATACAATTAATTGAATATGACAAGGATAATCCTAAACTAATTAGGGACATGGAATAACATATCAAATAAAAAAATATTTATGATGAATGTAGACATATTCTATCCAATGTGTGGAAACATACACTATGCCCATGTCAATTTTTGATAAAATACTTCAAAGAGATGTAGACTTTTCATGGACTGAA
The DNA here is from genome assembly GCA_037957365.1 of Torreya grandis. Classification (NCBI taxonomy): domain Eukaryota; kingdom Viridiplantae; phylum Streptophyta; class Pinopsida; order Cupressales; family Taxaceae; genus Torreya; species Torreya grandis. The sequence continues at coordinate 957,896 of JARHVA010001327.1, forward strand.
ATGATTGCAATAATGAAAAAAATTAGTTTGTTAAGAAGGAATTGGAATATTTTAAGAAAATGTAATTTTCATATAAAAATTTAGATACCAAGATGACGACGATGATGATGGCATGAGGCATTTGATGTATAACTTAAACACTCTAGGATTTTGATAATTTTAAAAATAGTTTAAAGAGCAAAGATGGAAACTAAAACAAATGGAATAAACATACTAGATATAACATAACTCAAACTTAAGAATCATATATTATTAATTAGGGTTTATTGTGCTAATTTTAGACATCAGTTTGCTAAAGGAAGAGACTATAGATGTAGAGGTGGATTTATATCTAGATGAAATCTAAGTAGTCCAAGTTTCATGTAGATTTGGAAAATTTTTAGGAGCAAGAATGACCATCAGGAAGGAAAATGATACTTTTAGCTCATATGGAATTCTTTTTGGTTTGGATTTTGTACTTTTTAGAAATTTAGGTTGAATGGTTATATTTTTATTAGGTTGTGGAAGTTATTCCTAAATGTTGGTATTATGTTGGTTTTGATTTTCTTCAATGTTTGGCTGGTTGTTTCTACCTCCTTTTGAAGGGTTAAAGTTATTTTTTAATGTTATTTTGGTTGAAGTATTCAATAATCTATGTATGTTTTAATTTTATCCATGAGGATATCACTATGCTATTTATGAGAGATAAATAAATATATTTGTTATCTCTTTATTTAGTTATGGAAACACTTAGTTTAGAGCTGGACATTGTTGTATTAGTTAAAAAAGATATATGCGATTTTTGTGGTGACTCCTTTTTTTGTGAATGTGCTGAGTGGTTTTGGGAGTTCTTAGATTTGGTTGTAGAAGTTTTGGGCTAAGGGTGGTAGAAGTTTTGGGTAGTGGATACAAAAGATTTGGTATGGGTGTTTTTAAAGTTATAAGACAACTTTTGTTATTGTCTTTTTGGTTGGGAAAAAAAATTAGGAATTATATGGATGGTTTTATATCATTCTCCCTTGCTCTTTTGGGCATTTTATCTTTCCTACAGAAGACTTGATTTTGGATAATGAAAGACAATTTATGTACTTGTAAAAGCTTTTAAGAAGCTTTTGTTATTATCTTTTTGACGGGGCATACATATTTTAGGATTTAAATGGATGGTTTTATATCAAACTCTCTTTATCATTTGGGGCATTTCAGTCTTTGTTATGGAAGACCTAGTTTTATGGTGTGGAAGACAATTTAGTTTAGTGGTTGTGGAAGTTTCTATGCTTTAGCTACATAAAAATGTCTTTTCTATGAGTGTTTTGTGGTAGAGCTTGAATTACTCTCCTTTCAACAGCTAAAGATATTTTACATTTGAAAGAGACTATATGAAGTTATAAATTTTGGGTTTTATTTTTTATGTTTTTAAGAAGCTTTGGTTTTTTACAATTGTTGCCCTTGTGCTAACTCTGGTATTATGTAATTTTTTTAATCATATTGATGAAAGGGTGAGGAACCTTCCAACCCTCTTTTTACTGATAAAATAATAAGAGTTGTAAATGAATGATGATAATTGATTGAAATAAATGAAAGTGACATATACATACATTGACTTACCTTTTTGCCGAAATATATGCATGCAAATACCTTAGTATTGATTTTGGTGGGCATAAAAATTGTATGTAGTAATTCTAATGTTATAAGACTAAAAATGGATAAAATCAATGTGGGCATACATAGATGAGTCTAAAAATATAAGTACACAAAACTCACAAAAATATGGTAATAAGGAAGGAAATGTGGACAATGTTAGGTGTGAAGTCACTATTCATAGTCATTATTCATGAATCACTATTCATGGCCACTATTCATGGTGATGTAGATGGTCCACAGTGGCTAGTATATCCCATAGAGAATCTTTCATGTTGAAAAGATGAGGAGAGAGAAATGAGGTGCATTTTTCCACTTAGTCACATGGGTTGGATTTTGTGGATTTATGTGAGGACATGATGATAGTGGATCTCATGATTCTACTTAAGCATATGCTTGTGAGGCACAATTTATCTCTGGGATCCTATTGGATGAGGTCAAAAGTTGGGAATCTTTTGACTTATGTGAATACACATGGGAAAGTGGGGGACAAGGATCACTATGCTAAATTGAGGTCACATGTGAAGTGGGGCATAACACTTTGGAGTGCACATGGAGTGGTCAAAGGGGGCATCATGAGATGCCATTCAAAGTTGACTTGTAATATGGGGGAGACATGGTTCCCTATTGATGAATAGTAAACCCACTTCAAGAATGGAACATTTTCTCCTCTTTCTTTATTATTCTCTCTTCTATGTTGTAAAAGCTAATAATATGCATGAGCTCTCTTTTTAACTCATCTTGTTAAGACATATATATGTTGCATAAAAACATAAGACCAAGGGCCACACTTAAACAACATGATGATGCTATATAATATTTCATCAAGCTAATGTGGATTCAATTTAATATATTTAGTGAATTCTTGATCATCAATGCCATCGAGTTGATCCATGGTAGTTATTTCATGAATATTATCAATCTCAACATTCATGATAAGTTCAATGATGAGGTGTGTAGTATGTAATAAATAATCCATATAGGGAATATGAGGAATTAAGGATGTCATGCATTTCATTTATCTTTTGGTGGTAATTGTATGCAATGGAAAATGCAACATACCTACAAATCAATCCTAGCTCAGAGAAGATAGATCCTACTTACACTTTCAATTGGGGATACATTAAATAATCAAGGTCATGACTAATATGGATATGCTAGACAAAATTAGGGGATATCTTACCACAATAATATCACTAGGGAGGGTTCCAAAGCCTCCAATCAAGAAAAACTACATAATAACCCTAACTAGGTCCTATGTTTTCATATTCATTATACTAATAACAAGTAAAATAAAATATAATCTAGTGATCACTAAAGATTATGGAACAAAGTGGGGGTGATAAACATTAAAAGTAAACATGCATACGAGAATCTTATTTAAGTTATGTATATGTAAAACCCTAATGTAAGAGAGAAATATTATTCAAAATTCAATACTTATGTTACTTTTATCTACTAAAGAGAGGAACAAAGTTAGAGATACTTATCTAGAAGATGAACCCATTGAGACTCAATCTCTCCCTTGGATAAATGTGCTTTGAAAGAGTTTTTGTGGTTTGTAAGGATCATTAAGAAAGGCCAAAGCATCCAAGACTTATCTAAAAGACAAGATGCTTCTCTAAGTAGAAACCTGAAGCTAAGACTCCTCAAGTATAATGGTGTAAGAGTAGATTGTAAAGAAGCTCAAATGAATAATAACTCTTGCCTACTCTCTAAGAATGATGAAATATATATTTTTGTATAGGTAGATCTAAACCTAAACCCTTCCAAATTTTTTGGCCAACAAGGTTGACCCAGTCAACCTAGTATCATAATTGACAAAAACTAACTAGGTTGGCTAGGGGCTGACCTAGTCCGTAATAAGTTTTGTCAATAAGGATACAAGGTTGATGTGGCTAACATAGTCATGTAAACTATCAAAAAGAGGTTTAGGTTAGGGAAAGGGCTAATGAAGGTGGTAAAATACTATAGGAGGGTACAAAAGAGGAGGTGAAGCTTATGGGAATTGTTTTAGGAGCTGGTTGGAATGGTAATAAATGGAAATAAAGGACAACAATCTTGTGAAGCACCAATGGTCTACCCACCCCTTTCTTGGTACACCCTTTAAGGTATACACTTAGAGAGATAAAGACTCAATGGGTTCCTACAAGATAGAAAGCATCATTAATTGATAAAGTTTGAAAATATTATGTGTATACATATGCCCCACTTGAAGATCATCGTGTTTCACCCAAGTGAAATAGAGGATGGTGCTTCGAGAAAGAACATAGTAACACACAATGTTGAGGATAAAAAAAAGTTGTAGTATTTTAAAGCAAAAATAACTAAAAAAAAATAACTAAAAAAGTAAATGTATGCATACCCTCACTTACCTTTATCGATGGATGGTTGTCTATTGTGTTTTTATTTTTGATTATGGAGGGCACAGAGACTAATTTTTATAAACTTAAGAATATAAAATTAAAGAAAAAAATAAACAAACATAGGAAAGCCAAGATAACTGGTGCTATGTGGATGGGATGTACTTGGAAATTTGGTAAACTAGGGTGACAAGTGTTATGTTAGACAAAATGACCAAGTCAAAATTTAGAATAAATTGGGTAACCAAAAATCTAAGGCTATTAAAGACTGAAAAACTTAAACAAGTAAAATTTAAGTAAGAAAGGCAAACTCACCAAGTCAAAGCAAGGATACATGTTAAAAAGGATGATAATTAAACATAAATGTGAAAGTAGTAACAATTCTTACTTAAAAAAATATGGGAAAGAAAAAATGGTAAAACAACATTGAGGAGTGAGAAGTAACAATCCTTACTCAACTATCAATGGAAAAAGGTGCATAAAAGGGAAAACAACATTGGTGAGTGATAAGTAACAAGCCAACCTCACTCAACAATGAAAAAAGTACATGAAAGTAGAAATGAATTTGAGTGTCCACAAAAAAGGGTGGTAAAAAAATAAAAAATGGTAAAAGAAATCAAGGCATGTCTAGAAATTTAGAGCCATGGTGTAAAGAAAGAAATCCATAGTTGCTCAAACATATTGTTTTGTTCTAAGGATAGATAAAACTAAAATAAAATATTGCTAGCATGTTTTTAAGATGTGAAGAAGAAGGAAGTAGATAAGAGAGAAAATATATTTAGAATCACATCAAGGGGGGAAATGAAATGGGTGAAGGGGAGGATGAAGCAAAAACCAAGGTAGAGGAAATCTTTATCGAAGACAAGACACTCAAATTAGGTTTGTTAAAATAAGAGGAATTTTGAACTTAAGGACTCTGAAGAACTTCTTTTATCCACACAAGTGTTTGGTCAACAAAATGAAATATATAGATCATCCCATGAAGGCTATATGCATGAAAATTAAAATGGGCCTACCTTCCCATAACATGTTCCCCATTCATCAAAACCCCTTACAGATTTTTCAGTCTACTGTGAAGATTGGGTACTTGCATGAGAAATTAGGTAGCACCGTAGAGTTTTTTTATGAATTATCTTATGCTAATATATTGGCCTATCGCACCTTAATGGACCTCGGATCTATCATGAGGTAAACTATGGATTTTGAGTTTTGATTATAGATAGGAGATGTGCTTGTAATCACATCTTTTCATGTGATTTTGATAATTGATATTTTGATGTTGCCTTTTATAGATCATTGCCTTTTATTTCAAATGATTTGGATTTTAACTTTATTGATGGCTTTTTCTATTCCTCATCCATACAGATTTGGAAAACCAAACATGGGTGTTAAAGATGGCTTTCATTTGAATACTTGGGACTTGGTTGCTAAGAGAGAACTCAGAGGGCATGGTGTCTAAGAGTATCATAAAGTCAGGTGAAATAAAAGTGCTATCTTGACTTTGACCTTGTTTTATCCTATGTGGAGTGGAAGGAAAGTAAATCAAGATGGATGAAACATGAAACAATTGAATTAATTCAAATTGCAAATGATATGACAAAGGAAAAAAAGGGATACAATGATAGAACATTGTGATTCCTTATCATAAAAATGAGGGAAATGTAGGAAAACATGCTATCAAAGATTGTTATGCAAATTTTATCTACAAGAGAAGTAAAATCTAAAGCTCGAGAACAAAGGATCAAGAACTCATATCCATTACAAAACACATTCTAGAAAAGGAATGACAAGATGGTGAATTTATGAGGAAGGCCAGGTCCTATCCATGGTCTTACAATACAACTCATAAAAGATAAACTCATGAGGGTGCCAAAAAGTATTGGAAAAATAAATGGGATAATAAAAATATGCTATTTGTCAGGAAGGCTAGGTCCTATCCATGGTCTGATATTACAAATCATAAATAAGAAACCCAAGGGGTGCCAAAAATTATGTAAAAAGTATGAAAATAAGGAGGATAAAAGTACATCATGAGGAATATTGAGTCCTATCTATGGTTTTATAATGAAACTCATGAGAAAAAGGGAAACCAAAAGACCAAAAAGAAGGACTAAAGTTTGTGAAAAGAGAGAATTGCTATAGAGGGTGAGACCCATGTGAGTATCCTACAAAAAGTGTTAGATAGATTGCATATAGAAATAATGATAATAAGGAAAGTATCCTACATTAACATATATATCAAGGATGAGCATGTGAGAGATAAGCCTATGTGCCTCAGAAGGTTTCTTGAAGTTGAATTAGTTTGGTATCATGCCATGTAAAATAAGAGTGGGCATTACAAGATACCCCAAAGGTTAAGTGGATGTAGGGATGGGCATCATAAGATGTCCTAGAGTTTGAAATGACATATGGGTGGGTATTGTAAGATGCCCTAAAGGCTAGATTAATGTTTGGATGGGCATCAAAAGATGCCCCAAAGGATGAAAAGATGAAGAAAATATAAGAAGAATAGAGCACCCCATATAGTGTCTAAATGGATTCAAGTTGTTCAAGAAGATTTTGGTAGGGGATATGATGCTTGAGGAAAGAAATAGGATGTTAAGAAAGAAGAGAGAGATAAAGAACTAAGTCAACCAAATAAAAGAGCAAAAGCAATAATAAGAGTATAAAGTTGATTGGGTTGATTATGTACTATTAGATAGAAGACATAAGAGTATAGAGTTGGTTGGGTTGACTTAGTACTACTAAAAAGGGGCTGATAAGAGTATAGAGTCAACTAGGTCAACTTAGTACTACTAGATAGAAGGAAAAAGAGTACAAGGTTGACTAGGTTGACTTAGTACTTCTGGATAGAAGGTAGAAGAGTATAAAGTTGACCATGTTGAATTAGTACTATAGGTAGGGAAAATGACAGTTAGATAAGGATGCAGAGTCAATTAAACTGACTTAGTATTGTAACCTAATTGGCAAAAATAAGTACTAGGTCAACCAGGTTGACTTAGTACTATAGACAGGGAAAAATATAGTCTGTAAGAGACTATGTCATATAACACGATAGTGTGTTAGAAACAAGAAATTTTTTTACAATGTAATTAAATCAAGAAATAAAAGTAAATTCATAAACAATTGGATCAATGAGAATGATCCAATTGACATACATCACAAAACCTTACACCAACGTTGATGAATGCAAGTTTTTGTTATACAACATATAGTGAGCATAGAGAAAGTAATCAACTAAAAAGTAAATGCTAACTAAGAAGTCATTTTGAGTGTTGTTTATATTATTATAAAGTATTATTTTAATTATGATAGGGAAGTTGGTTGAAAATAGGGAACTAGAAAGAAATCTATGGATGGTTTCAGGATGTTTAGGCTGAAAGGGATCTATGTTGGCAATGGTATTGGCCTAGTATTGGGGCCTACTCCTTCACTTCACAATCCTAAAATAATAAGGGTGTTGGATGATTAGAAAATATATACCATTAACCACATGTTTATATTTGGATAGAAAACCAAGTTGGCTTCCCCCTTGGTGATGAAATCCAAGTAGGTAGGCCTTAGGAAGATAAGTGTTAAATGAATTTTGAAATTTATGATTTGGTAGTGTGTGAAAAAAGAACAAAATAGTGTAACTAAATGGTATATTAAAAAAACACTTAATTAGACTACGTGAGCTACTCTAAGCATGAAAATATATAAAAATGAAAGTGTGAATTAATTACTAGCATATAGTTACTAATTCCCAAATTAAGAAGGGTATAGAGTTGGTTTAGATGACATTGTATGCAAACATTTTAAAACAAAGTCGATAGGGTCGCTACTATTCAGTAGAAGAAAGATTCCTTAAAAACTAAGTCGATCAGGTTAACTTAGTCTTTTAGATAGAAGATAGTGTACATAACTAAGTTGACCAGGTCAACTTAGTTTGCTATAAGATTATAGTTTTAAAGACTGTAAACTTACAAAAAAAGGATTATAATGAAGTATTGAATTGGAAGAGAGAGAAAGAAATGAACCTTGGTGGGCTAGAAGTGTTGAGGATTATTATTTTTATGTTGAAGTGCCTTGAATGTTGCTTGTAAGTTATACCAATTGAGTCAACTGGGTTGACCTAGTTATGTGAAACCTATTTATTAAAGCTTGTTAAAATGACTAAGTCAACCTGGTCAATGTAATTTATTATCTGGATGATGACTGGAAGACAAAATTGACTTGTTCAACATATTTTATTATTTTGGGACTAAATAAGAGTATTGTGTTGACTTTCTCAATCTAGTAACATTTATTTGATGAAGACATGCACAGAAAGAATATAGTTATTTTGATACAACTGTGTGTTAAACCTCCACACAAAATTTACAACTATACATGCCTGGTCAACCTAGTATTTTAAATATAGAAAAATAATAAAATGATATAAATTAAAGGAATGAAATAAAAATTTCAAGGGTTAGATTCACATTGGGTTCACCAGAATGTATGTAATGGAAAATACAACATATCTATAAATCAATCTTAGCTTAGAGAAGATAGATTCTACTTACACTTTAGATTGGGGATACATTATATAATCGAGGCAATGACCAATATGGATATGATAGATTGAATTATGGGATATATTACCACAATAATATCACTAGGGAAGTTTCTAAAGCCTCCAATCAAGCAAAACTATGCAATAAACTTAACTAGGTCCAATGTTTTTATATTCACTATACTAATAACAAGTAAAGCAAAATCTAATCTAGTGCTCACCAAAGCTTGTGGCACAAATTTAGGGTTATAAATATTAAAATTAAATATGAATAAGATTATCCTAATTAAGCTATATAGGTAAAACCCTAATGCATGGAGAGAGAAATATTATTCAAAAACTATTACTTATGCTACTTCTATCTACTAAAGAGAGGAGCAAAGTTAGAGATACTTACCCGGAAGACAAACCCATCGAGTCTCAATATCTCCCTTGGTCAAAGGTGCTTTGTAAGAGGTTGTGGTTTTTAAGGATCACTACAGAAGGCTAAAGAATCCAAAACTTCTCCACAAGACAAGATTCTTCTCTAAGTAGAAACCCTAAGTTAAGACTCCTCAAGTAGAATGGTATAAGAGAAGATTGTAAATAAGTGAATAAATAATAACTCTTGCCTACTCTCTAATAATGGAAAAATGGATGTTTTTATATAGATGGATCTAATCCTAAACCCTTCTAAAATTTTTGACTGACAAGGTCGACCTAGTTGACCTAGTATTGTAATTGAAAAAAACTAACTAGGTCAAAGACTAAGTCGGCCAAGGGTTGACCTAGTCCCCAATAAGTTTTGTCAATAAGGATACAAGGTTGATGTAGCTGACATAGTCATGTAAACTATCAAAAGGGGGTTTAATTTAGGGAAAGGGTTAATGAAGGTGGTAAAAGAGTATATAGGGTACACAAGAGGAGGCTAAGCTTAGGGGAATGGTTTTAAGAGTTGGTTGGATTGATAATAAGTGGAAATAAGGGACAACAATTATGAGAAGTGTCAATGGTCTGCCCACCCATTTCTTGGTGTACCTTGTAAGGCATGTACATAGAGATATTGAGACTCGATGGATTCCTATAAGATAGAAAGTATCAGTAATTGATATAGTGTGAAAATATTGTGTGTATATAGTAATAAAAAGTAACTCAATTTGGATGTTTCAACAATATGATTTGAGAATGGCTTGAGATTATTCACTATTAATTTTACCCTTGTTAGTGTTATTAGATTTGATGTATTTGATTATATGATTGATCAGAATGTAACATATCTAAGTTAATAAATATGAAAAGATTGCCTTTGTGACTTGTATTAACAAATAAAGACAACGTTCATTTATTATAGCCATGGGTAATGTGTATATTAAGGAAAATCATAAATCATGTCTGAAAAAGAATCTTAAGGCCAAAATATGAAACTTTATAAGGATGAAACCCTAACTTGAAACATAGGGTTTGGCATAATTTGAGAAATGTATGGTTTCATTAATATTTTTTACTTTAATTTATTATTAGAAACCCTAATAGGATAGCAAATTATTAGATTGGATGCTAGTATGTATGAAATAAATGAATGCATATGTTTGTGATAGACACAAGTCAAACAAGTACAAAACATAATAGTTACAAGCAAATGAAATCACATACACTAGAATATTGCATAAAAAAGATAAAATCCAAAACCAATCTTCCATTGAGCAATAGATCACCAAGAGATTTATAAAAATAGGAGTGCATGACTAACTCCTCCAAGAAAAATAGTTAGAGAGACAATAATAGAAGTGTAACTCCCATCCTCAAAATAATCTATCAAGGGAGTTACTTATTATTCATCTGGTCAAAATGTAACTCCAAATACACATAAAAAAGCTTATCCATGAAAGTGAGGGAAAAATACCATAATAAATAAATATGGGAAAAAATAAAACCCCTACTCTAACTCCCCCCATAAGCACAACTTAGGTGGGTAGTGTAAAAAAATGGGTATCGACAACTAGGCATGATTAGATACCCTTGTATAAAGAAATCTATATTAAAGTAGAGAAAAGGAGAAAACATGTAAGAGACCCCACCCCCCCCCCCCCAAAACAGAGGCATAAAAAAGAGTCTAGAATCCCCCCCTCGAAAAGATGATGTTGCAGTGTCTTGAACCTTAAGAAGAGCCTACAAGTAAAGATACTTGATTTCAATGGAAGGTTTAGTGAATATGTTTACAATACAATATATCATTTGGAAATATGTCAAATCAATGATGTCCCCCTGAATGATCTCTCTAATGAAGTGCATGTGAATATCTATGTGTTTGGTATGCTAATGTTGAACCAGATTCCTTCAAATTTGAATAGTACTCTAGTCATAGTAGATGATGGTAGGTCATTTGAAATGGATATCAAACTCTATGAGAATCCCTTAAATCTAGATGACCTCAATGGTAGAAATAACATCCCCCTTGTACTCCGATTTATTAGATGATAAATCAATAACATACTACTTCTTTCTTGACCAACTAATTAGACCTGAACTAATGCAGAAATTGTAACCTAAAGTGTACTTGGGATTCTAAATATCACCAGCCAAGTTCGAGTCAATATAGCCAATCAAGTTGATGTTAGTGACAACTTTGTAGTGAATCTTGAATCTATGTGTGCCTTGAATATAGTGCAAGATCCTCTTAGCTTCTTTCTAATGCAATTCATGGGGTTCTTGCATGAATATGGAGACTAGGCCCACTGCATATGAAATGTAAGGTATGGTATGTGTCAAGTAGATAAGGTTTCATAATATTTTTTGGTACAAGGTAGCATAAATTAAAGGTGAAGTATAATTTACCTCAAGCTTGACTAAAAATATAAATGGAGTCAGAGTTGGATTACAATTAGCCTTATGAAACCAAACAAGTATATCAAGAACATACATAGGTTGTGCAAGAGTAATCCCTAAATCAAACTAAAAAAAATGAATCCTAGGGAAATAATGTTCAAGCCCAAGTCTATAATGGAAAATATATCTTGAAGATCCATTTTCACCATTGCAATAGATGAAAAAGAGCTACTAGTGATCAAAAGATCATCAACATAAGGCACTAGAATAAAGAGTCAATCATCCTATCATAAGAGATAGATGTTCAGATCTGAATGGTATCTAGTTAATCCCATTGAAAGAAAAAAGGAATAAATTTTGGTGTACCAAGCTTGAGTATCCTATTTGAGGCCATAGATGGATTTTTGAAGTCTAAAAATAAAGGAAGAATCCTCAATAAATCCTAGAAGTTACTCCATCTCAATATCCTCCTCAAGATCACCATGAAGAAATGTGTTCTTCATGTCCATTTGCTAGGCATCCCAATGATTGGATATAAAAATAATAATTGTGAGTTTGATGGAGTTAATTTTGGTGATTGGTACAAAGGTCTCTATGTATTTTATGTCAAGAACCTATGGTAAACACTTGGAAACAACTGAACCTTGAACTTGTCAATATACCCATCTAATGCATACTTAGTTTAATATATCCATCTTCATCGAACTATCTTTCATACCTTAGTAAGAAGTGTCAAATCCTAAGTGTGATTCCTGATTAAGGAGTTATACTCCTCATTCATGGTATAATCCCACTCAAGAATACTTGATACCTATCAAAAAGTCTATGGATATGAGGCAGAGACATAGAAAGCATGTGGCCCACTCTAAAAATATTAATGTGTTTGCTTGTCATCTAAAGGATCCCTAAACCATGTCTCTATAGTGTATACCTAGCCCAAAAAGGACCATAAGTGGATGATTTAGGTAAATAAATATATCCTCTGAAGTGTGGCCATATATAGATGAAGATGTGTCCCCATAAATATTATCACTATTAGAACTGGAAGAAGTGTCCTTAACCTCTAGAATGTGATTAGGTTAATCCGAATCATCTGAGTCAAATCCAAGTGAGTCCAATGACTTGAGAGAAGTGTCAAATGTTGAATCTATGGGAATATATTAAAAATAAACACTTCTCTCTATGAATAACTCATGTGTGGTTGGATGAAGAAGGTGGTACCCCTTGACACCATCTAAATAACCTATAAGATACAAGGCTTACTCTGAGGTTCCATAGCCTTGTGCTTCTTCTTAAGTATACAGGCCATAACTAGATATCCAAATACTTTGAAATTCTCAACCAGAGGTTTCCTACTATACCAAGATTCAAAGGGAGTTATGACTTTTAGATGTTTCTGGGGAACCATATTCTAAATGTAGAAAGCACAAATGATTGTTTTATCCCATTACTATGGTGCAAGTGACTTAGAGTGAATCATATAGTTATCCACATTTTTCAAGGACCCATTATTTCGTTATAAAACTCTATTTTATTGATAACTATAAAGAACTATCCATTGAAAATCAATCTCCTATATTGTGTAAAATTGATCAAACCTATTATTGACACAATCACCCCATTTATTAGTTTGATCTTAGATTATTTTTATACAATAACCTTAAAGTCTCAAAACTTGTCAAAAACTTCATATTTATACCTAAGTGAACCCATGTGTATCTCAAGAAATCATCAATTAAATTAAGGACATACTTAGCTCTTATGAAAGATACACTGGGAAAAGTCCTAGATACATCACTATGTACTAACTCCAATGCCTGTGAATCACTTTAAGATATACCTTTGTCAAATTTCTATTCATGATTATTCCTAAGGGTGAAAACCTCATAAAAAAACTTAGATAAATAGACTCTAGGCAAACTTGTGACCATATCATTATTGATAAGTTGTTCTAGGTAGCAATAGTTGAGGTGGCCAAACCACTCATGCCAAAGTTTGCTAAATCCATCTAAATGAGTCAATAATGCAGCCAGAGAAGAATTAGGTGAAAAATGTGAGAATATATATAACCTTTATTGGTGATCTAACCTACCCACTACCACTATAGAATCATTGTTCAACTCTCTGATTGTGATTGAATTTGGAAAAAAATATACCCTTATGCCCTTATTAATGTGAGTGATTTTGTACACTGACAAGAGATTAGTTGAAAGTGATGGAACACTTAGAACATTATTAAATGTTTCTCTAACCATTTCAATAGATGCCCTCTTTACAACTTATATTGAAGTGTCATCACCCAAAGTGATGAAAGACATGCCACAAGGCTATATGAAATAAATATTAGCTTGTGAAGAGCCCATGTAGTGGGAAAGACCTACGTAAATAACCCATGAAGAGGTTGGAGATACAACTGCTAAAAGATCCTTTCCATTTTCTTTCTCTTTACCTTTGCCTTTTATCTTAGAAGAATATTGACTTTATGAATTCCATTTGATAGACATAGGAACACCTATGTTTTTCTTTTATAGAAGATGAGTTAGGTGATCAATTTGTTTCTTCATGCACTTGTATTCATCATGCCAATTTTTATTGAAATAGGCACATTTAAGCTTCTATTTCTTAAGTTTATCATTAGAAGAGGAGGTTTCAGTGATTGTTTTGGTAGAGGTCAATTCTTTGTTATTTTCTTGATCCTTATTCTTTTTCTTCTTCTCTTTGTTTGAAGTCTTCTATTTCCCATTCCCAGTAATTAGGGCTTGAGGTTTTTGGAATTTTAATGTGACCATCTATATTAATTTGTATTGCTCCCTAGTCAAGTTATAAATGAAAGCATCTAAAGAGAGCATTTTATATGTAGTGCCTAAATCTCTTTTAGTGCATCAAAAGTAAAGATAAAGATTGAGTAATCAGGACTTAGCTTAGAGAGTATATAAATAATAAGTTGGTCATATTTATTCTCTATTCCACATTCTTTCAACTATAATCTCAAAAACTTGAACTTGGTGAATAAACCATAAAGGGTGTCAAAATTTCTAGGACTTAGGCTAAAAATTTAATTTTATAGTTTGTGACCTCTCATCACATCTTCTTTCTCAAAAATATTTTCTAAAATGGTCCACATTTCATTGGGTGATTTGGTTCATCACTAAGCTTCATCACTATGATTATAACACCTAATTTTTTGGGTATTTGTAGTTGGTTGAGTTTCTAACCCCATTGTTATGTGATGCAAACTTTTGCTCCTAAGAATAATTTTAATTTTAATATTCTATTCATGATAAATAAATGGTGTTAGAGGGTTAATTGAACGTGTATCCATTTAGTGTAGTGTTTGTACTTGTTTAAGAAATGAAAGTGCAAGTAGAATAGAAAGTGACTGAAAAACATAGTACACCCACTAAACTATGAAATGGTGATCCCCTCTTCCCCCGAATGTTAGAAAAAATTTAGACTCAAAATATGTTAGGCACAACCAAGAATGTGTCTATAGAAACTAGTGTAAATATATTAAATACATGATTTATAAGACTGGGTGAGCATGTTGGGCTTAGTAAAAAAATGCATCCAGGATGAGTACACAAAGTGAGCAAGTGAAAATATTAAGAGGTTTTAAACAATAATTTTTTTTTAAAATATTTCCCATAATATATTATTTTTATAAAAAATAATCAAAAAATCTCCACTAATAATGCTAAACTTAACCAATCCTCTTATGCATTACTTGTGCATTTAAGGAAAACTAGCCTATTTGACCTTGTTTTAAATCAATCTTTAAAAAAATGTGATTTAATATGTTAGATTTTTAAATAAAACTTTAGGGTAAACTTTGAATAGACTTTGGTTGTTTTGAAAGAAAATTTCAAGCCTTTTGAAACTATAGGAGTCTTTTGTGTTGCATGAAATGATAGTTATGATTGGCTGGAAATAAGAGTAGACTCAACAGGTGAAAATACCATAGTTGAGGGTTGATTAGAAACAACACATAACCAAAGTCAAACATGCATAACCAGTCGATCAGTATCCAAAACACATAAAACTAGTTAATGCCAAGTTGAGGCCGAATACACATGTTGATACCGAACATAGGACACCAAATTCAATGTTGTATGGAGGCACGTAGGTATTTACAAGAAAATGCACCAAGGCACATGAAACATGCAATCATGAATAAACCAAAAAAACTATTGTAACAACTGCCAATGAGCTAGATCTGCAAAAAAAATGACTCCACCAAACACAAAAACTCCCTTAAATAGATTGTATATCAATTTATTTTGTAAATAAAAATATCACAATTTCAAAAAAAAATGACAGTAAATAACTAAACACATGATTACTAGAATAGCATTAATACCAAATCAGAGTGGATGCTAAGATATCTGGATCAAGAAAATTCACATGTTTATGATAGACACAAGTCAAGTAAGTACACAGCACAATAGATATAAGTAAATTAAATCACATACATGAGAATATTACATAAACAAAATAAGAGACAAAATTAATCTTCCATTAAACAATTGCTCACCAAGAGAAATATACAAATACGAATAGATGAGTAACTCCTCCAAGAAAGGTGGTCAGAGAACCAATTATAGAAGAGTAACTCCCATACCCAAAATATCTGGTCAAAGAAGTTACTTCCTATTCATTTGGTCAAAATGTAACTCCAAGTACACTTAAGCAAGTTTACCCATGAATGTAGGGAAACTCCAAGTGAGGGAAAAAATCCCATAATAAATAAATATGGAAAAAAATAAAACCCCTACTCTAACAAAAATAGTATGTGAATTTAGATTACTAAATATGGCATTTAAGCATGAATTTGAACGTAAAATCTTGAAATAGATTTCAAAAATTTGACAAGTGGCATATGTTAAATATAATTACTATAAAAAATTGATAAGTACTTAGATTTTATATCTAATTGTTTGTCTGTGACTATGTTTTGATAGTGAAAAAATCATTGAATCAAGTATGTGATTTGTCTAGATCTAGAACTATGCTTCTATCTATGTATAATCAATTTTATCAGCTTTGGTTTAGTATCGATTGCCAATATTGCCATGTAGTAGTCAATAGTGACTTGTGTAGAAAAGAGGGCATGTGACCATACAATCACCTTATTTTATATTTGAAAATATAGTGCGATGCCAAACCTTGATGATGTACACAACTCCATAAATCAACTTCCTTTACCTTAAAACCCTCAGTGTGCATGTGATGGATAAAAACCTGAAAAATCCATAAAATTGTAATGTGATGAGATGGCCCCAATCACCCATGTTGATGATTGAACATTTCCTACATATTTTGTACCTCAAGGAGATAAATCAAGCTACACATAGTTCCCCCTCATAGTATGCTTTTGCAATTATACTCCTTTTTTATATGAATGCAACTAATGATTTGGATTTCATACTTGGTAATGCTTGCTTTGAATTGGCTTTGGGATGCATGAGATTTGTTTGTAGGCTGCTCCTAATGATTGCTTTATAATTTTAAAAGAATAGGGAAGATTTTATGAATGTGTAACCATGTATAGATATGTACTAGATAAGTTCTGAAGTCCCCTATCAAGTGAATCCTTGATTTGTATATATATGAGTCCAATTGGGTAATTTGTCACATTCTAGGTAGATGGATTGACCCCAAGGAAAGATTTGTTTTTAAAAATTATTCATTACTCAGAGAGGGTCACTATCATCAAGCATAAGTTAATATTGAATAATGATATTGACCTAATCTAATATTAGTGATCTATGCATAGGAATACTAAAATAATCATCTAAGCATGTCTGTGTAGGATAGTATGCAAGTTTGAAATAGATTGTAATGTTCATGTAGGTGTTTGATAACAAATGAAGAGGGTAAAACTCATAAGGTATCATGTAGCTATGAGAGAATAGTGGTTGGGACCATGTTTGTGTAGGAAATTATTGTATGGTAAATTTATGTCAAGCTTGTTATTCTCAAGTACTCAATACTAGATTTTAGTATCTATAATAACAATGCACAATCCTTCGACCCAAACAACTATAGAACTATGTATAATGCACACCATGTTGAAAATTTATTAAAAAAGACTTAGATATTTTTGGTGATGCAAGATTGTACATATGTTTAATGACCATTCAATTTAGTCAAATTATCATGTTAGAGAGTTATTCCTTAAATTATGACTTGAATTTTTTTTAATTTATTTAATTAATCTATTGCCTCTTCATTTTTTTAGACACTAAATTATCTAAATTATATAACACCTCAATATTGTACATTTTTTAGATACCTATCATGGTTTTACCCTTTAGTTTTAAGACCTTCCTACTGCCAAAAGGCTTGCGTTCACTATATATTTATGCAAAATTGATTATAACTCAGTACAAACACTATTATTATAATGAATAGGCCTTTTATATTGTGAAAAATATTCTAAATCTAATCATTATATATCTCTTCTAGTTTTGGACATGTACCTATTTTCTAGCTTCTCGGATACTTGCATCCTAGCTAGACACCTATGTCGATGCAGGTGTCCCTTTTCTAATTATGTTAAGTACTCAAAAATCGTCCAATTTAAATATAAAATATATCCTCATGGTCATCCTAAGTGATTTAATGTGATATATTTTAAAAAGGGATTGGTATATATATAAGATCAACCCTCATTCATTCCTTACCTAGAAAATATTGGGAACTCATAAGGTAACTTACCAAAAAACACTCAATCAAGAATTAAAGTGAAAAACCTACCCTATTTATTCATATTTCCATGTCAGTCATAGGAGCAATATCCCCATAGGTCTAAATTACTAAAGGATCATCCAATGAGCCATATTTTCTCTCATAGTGGGCCACACTTGAGGATCGATAACTGGATAGGATCGAATGTGAAAAGGTGAAACTGTAAGGAGTAGTGAAATCTTAAACACATGAAAGGAAGAAACTCTACAATATATAAAAACATTCAAATGCAATAACATTCTAAGTTAATTAACCAAATAGTTTTAGGAAATGTACATATATATGTGGAAAATAGACATGCCTTCACATCCTCATGAATGTAGGATTATCTTCCCCAATGACCTTTATTAAATACATAAATGACACCTAAGAAAACTAACTAGACCATGTAGATAAAACCACATAGTGGGAAAATTCTTATACCAACACCCCCTTTAAGAGTATCTTAGGTGGGTAGAAGAATTAGGTCCCAAAAATAAGACCTGATGAGGTACCTAAGTACATAGAAAATAGAGAACTAAAAAGTTTCCATAGAAAATGTTGAAATTACTTGTAATAAATCTCATAAAATGACCAAGGTTGATGATGAGATCCTTTACCTAAAGACTGAAGAAATTCCATCTACATCGAATAATGTTTCTTCCCTTTGCTAGAGGAATAATATGATAGGTGTATTAAAATTCTACCCATTTCACAAAGGAATATGAAGGAAACAATATGAAGATCTTTGAATATATTCCAAAACTAAAATGGCATAGGTCTGGCAAGATCATGCATAAGAACTAAATATAATGCCATTGAAGTAGATCTATCAGAAGAAGGGCATGGAACATTAGCTGAAAGAATTTCCATGTGAAGAGGAGAACATATATTAATATCCCTCTAAGATAAAACTAGATTGCATATGAAAGACTCATATCTACAACATATAAATCCATAGAAACATATGAGCTACCGATGCTCTCAATAGGTGTATTCTCACTAGAAAAATCATAGTAATTTGAAGTACAAATCTATGATAGATCTAAAAGAGCAATAACATAAATAGGAAAAAATGTATAATTTTTAAGAGGATAGCTAAGGTTGGGAATAATTTCATCCCATAGTGGTGGCTCAATATAAGGAAGAGGACTATCCAGCAGGATTGTGTCATCATAAGAAATAGAAGTAGGAGGTGAGAGTAAAAAAATATTTGAAGAGACAATAGGTAGATGAGGAAGAAGAGTGATTTAAATATTAGTAGGATCTTTGAAAAGAGTTTTAGGAGTACTCTAAATAGTGGAGGGACACTCTATGTGCTCCACATGGTGGTGCAGATCCCATGAAACATGCATCAATAAGTGATCATAGATAGTCACAGGAGTTGGCCCAATCATTATATTAACAAGGATCAGTGTGAATAATAATATGTATATATAGAAATGGAATAAGGTCATATTATATGACCAAGTGTTCCATGTACATACACCATGAAGCATAGTTGGTCTTTACAAGAATAACCACTTGAGTAGGATCAACTATCCTCATTTGGTATCTCCCAATTAGAGATAGGTGAGTTGACATGATCAAAAGTAACCATGCATGCTTAATGTGATGGACATCAGACTCAACCAAAAATGCATCTAAATGAGTAATTTTTACAAGTTTTTGAAAGGGTGGAAATCTCTGTTGAGGGGTAAAAACCTACCAAAGTGAATGTAGGGGTAGAATCTATGTTGATGCTGAAAAACCCTTAGATATGTAGATTTGGTATGGCTTCCATAAAAATAGAAAGGACCCATATGATTTTTTAACAAACTAGAAAAACAAAGAAATAGTTTTTCTTTAAATTTAATTGATGTATGCATTTTTGTAGAATTCAAAAATTAACTTTCAAACCCTCTAAAATGGTCAAAAATTGACTATCATGAAACTAGTCATGTTTACAACCATTCCTAGGGTTTTAACACCTTTTAAATTTAGTGGAACTATCTATTTTTCATTTGGAGACTCCATAGGTATATATTTTCACAAATTTTATAAAAACTCCACCAAAACCTTGAAAATCAAAATCAATAAAAAAACACCGAACAAACTAAAATGCTAAATATCACATTAGAGGCTATAGAATAAGACTACCTAAAAAGATCTGATACCATGTCGAAGTGGGTTAAAATTGAGGATATATAACTAGATAAGACTGAATTCATGAAGGTGAAACTCTATGGAGTAGTGAAATCATGAACACATTAGAGGAAGAAACTCCACAATGTGCAATATCATTCAAATGTAATAACATTCTAGGTTAATTAGTTAAATAGATTTAAGAAAGGTACATATATAGTTAGAATATAGACATGTCTTCACATCCTCATGAATGTGGGATTATATTCCCTAATTTATTTTATTAACTATCTAAGTGACACCTAAGTAAGCTAACTAAACCATGTAGGTAAACCCACATAGTGGGAAAAAGCCTACACCAAAATTTTTCAAGTTACAAGCTAGGTCACTGTATGTACTTTATTATCAAACATTACATCTTAATGCACACACAAGATAACATGTAGGGAATAACTACACAATTTTGAGGCTATTTTTAGAGTATTGTCTATATAGGTAACACCCATTGACAGAGGGGCCCTTAGGGCAGCTTGACATTATGAACCCATTAACCAATTTTTACCATAGTCACTCCAAGGGTGAGGAAGCTAGGGTTTGATCATTTGAAAAAGAATAACAACCTAAAAATGTGATCTGAAGACATCAGTGGCAAGGTAATAGAAAAATTAGAAAGATCTAGTTGGTCACATCTATATCCAATTAGTTTTCCATACAGGTCACTTACATCGATGCAACTATCCAGATTTAACATAAGATTTTGAGGCCTTATAATACAAAATTATAGAATCTGATGATTGTTCTAGGATCCTAATCTAGTCCATTTTCAACCTGTTTCAACCCAGATCTGCATGCATATAGTAAACTGAGTACTCTCGTTTATAATTTATTTCAATATCAATCAATAACTATACTTTCTATTTTTGTCATTTATCTGAATATTATAAATTTAGAATATTTTTCATCTTCAAGTTTACAAATTAATTGGTTTGATATAGATCTATTTATCACCCTTGTGATTAATAATTTTTATATTATTATTCCTAGATAACCCCCTCATATCTAAATTTTGGATTAAACATTTGGTGGCCTGACTTTTGATCTCAAAACCCTAGTTTTGACCTAGTGTTTCTTATTTTTTTATTGTTGTAATTTATTTCAAATTCTAAGTTTTTAAATTATAAAATATGGGAAATTTTAATCACACAACTTGTTTTCAAATGGAAGATAAAATATCATTAATTATTCATCTCAATAAAAACAAGGACCTAATGGATGCATTTTTGTATGTTACATGAGATGAAATCAATAGGCATGCTAAGGCTAAGGCTTCCTCTACTAGTGATGGTAAATCCTTAGGTGGTACCTAATTACCAATTTTAATGCCTATATAAACTCAAACTAAGGGTACACCTCCTTTTATGACTTCTCAAAATTTAAACATTAGTGATCAAAATTTGCAAGATCTTGTAAAAACTATAAAACTTTTGTAAGTTAAGGTTACAAATATTGAACAAAATTCTATAAAGTCAACTTATGCTATTGATTCAAAAGAGATTTTTAATAACCATATTACACCTAAAAAATATTTTTACCCATTTCAAATTAGTTTTATTACACTTAAGGTCACATTTTATGATGGCAAGAGTGATTCTGAACAACATCTTTGATCTTTCTATACTGCATGCCTTGATTATGCCTCCAGTTATAAAATTTTGACTAAAATATTTCCAAGGAGCCTAAAGAATATGATATAAGTTGTTGCTATGAGTTACCAGTCCCATTATTAAAAACATTCAAACCTCTTGTGGATCAGTTTTTTCACACTTCTCTATCAACATTACCGAAGAGGTTTCCTATGCCTAAATTGTAAAGATAAAAAAGGAATCAATGAACCTATCAATGAATATGTCTTGAGTTATAAGATAATGTTGGATAAAATGACCAATCCAATGGTATATAAAGAGATTCAAGACATCTTCAAGAAGTTTTTGCTTGCCCCGTTACATAAGTCCATTAGTTTCAAAAAATTTAAATCTTTCGATGACTTATGGCATATTATTCATGATCGTGAAATGAAACTTATCTCATTGAAAAAACTTAAATATGTATCAAACACACCAAATACATCTAATACCAAGTTTACTATCAAACCAATTTATAAGGTAAAACCCATAGAACCTAAAAAAAGAAACAACTACTAAGGTTAATACAGTGACACAACAACCTAATCAGCTTGTCTTATCCAATGCACCAAGGAGATAATTTTCATGCTTAATTGAGTCTTTGGCTTCATTAATTTTAAAGCTTATGGAGTGTCACTTCATATCTTTATCTCCTCCTATATATATTGATACGAGTCTCCATCTACCTAAAGGATATGATGAAAATGCTTATTGTGACTATCACCAAGGACCTATGCATTCTAAAAACAAATGTTTTACCTTGAAGTATAAAATATAAGACCTCATAAATGACCAATAAATTACATTGGATGATCTTCCAAAGGAATCAGGTTCAAAACCTGGTGATCACCAGAATCAAAAGATATTTAACAACCTTTTTCAAGACCATTCTAAGGAGCCAAAAATGCAAATGGCATTTAATGTATATATTCCTCCACCACATTATGGGAACCCATTAGATGGGATTATTAGTACTTATACATGGCATACACCTCTCATGATTTAAATACCTTTTATTACTTTTTATGATAGTGAGATTTGGATTATGACTTAGTTTTTCATTCATTATTCATTTGAGCATACCTTGATCACTAGCCTATACATAGTGTTATTATTGATGATAGTGTTAACAAGAATTTTTGTACCATGACATCACTCATGAATTTAGCTTATACACATGATGATTTACACGCTTTGAAAAAAATTAGTTAGAGCATTTGATGGCATATCACAAAATGTTTTTAACAAGATTGACTTACCTTTATAGGTGGATCCGACACATGTAGTTACTACATTTTTAGTTATACCTCACATGGGTGCATTTGATAATTTGTTGGGATGAACATAGGTAAATACACTCCACAAAATACTTTATATAGTGAATGGGTGTGTTAAATACACTCATGTTGACATGGTAATTGCAGTTTCCAGAATTATATATAAGAATCGAATTGAACAAGAGAAGTTTATACCCAAGTAATTAATTATCAAACCCATTAAGGTTAATCCTCTATGAAAGGGTAAGCGATAGATAATCCACTTTCCTATCAACCAATACTTGAGAGACCATTGCATCATAGATACAAATTGGGTTCCACATAATCCTCATCTACTAGTACATAACATATTTAGTTACCTAGAGAAGCAAAGATGTTCCTATTTATGT
This sequence comes from Torreya grandis, assembly GCA_037957365.1. Classification (NCBI taxonomy): domain Eukaryota; kingdom Viridiplantae; phylum Streptophyta; class Pinopsida; order Cupressales; family Taxaceae; genus Torreya; species Torreya grandis. The sequence goes on from JARHVA010001327.1 coordinate 981,416, forward strand.
TATTCAAAAGAAACCATAGAACAATCAATGATAGGTTCCATGAATCCATATTACTTATATTGTTTCGTCCTGACCACATAATCTTATTATACATATATAGAGCACCATAGATCGTATAGTGCCTATATTATACCTATACATGTTCCTTGGTAGTACCACCAATTTATTGCACCAAGTTTTGAGTGGGGAGATACATATGAGCATCCCTTGTATGAGATCATATGACAGTCTTTTATTTTCAAATATTCTAAAAATACCAAAAAAACTTCAAAAATCCAAAAATCCAAAAACATTCAACATTTTAATATTTTATTAGCTCCTTGGCATATATGATGTTGCTTCCATGTTGGTAGATAAAATATCATTTATTTCTATATACACACATATATTTCACATATTTTTTGAGTGTGATACAAACATACCTAGGCACATGATATATGTACACATAGATGTTGGTCCTTCCCTATACTCACACCATCATCACATTGAGGGAATCCACTTATTTTATCATGATACACCCATACTATATTATTCTATGATCATTTACATTATCATGTTTGTGCTTATGTACCTAAACATGCCTTTATCCATTCTTATATCTTTCATCATGTACTTGATATGCTATGTAATTAGCATTTTTTGCTAACACCTATATCTAGAAACTAGTATGATGTGCTTATGATTCTATGCTTTCATATTTTCACTTTCCTGAGTACCTTGATTGTTATTATATTATATTGTATTATATTATTTGTTTGAGCATTTGAATATGCTCCATTTCTTGTGCTCCTATGCCTTTATTTGCCTATTTAGACATTCAAATATGTCATTATATGTTGTATGTGGACATTTGAACATGTCATTCTATGATTTGTGGACATTTAACTAAGTCATTTCCCTTCGATTACATAATATTTAAATATGTCCCTTGTATGATGTCTCCTTAGACCATTGCCTTTTGTTGATTTTGAGTACTTTTGTGTGTGTGCTTGATTACTTGTTGAGCTTGTACTATTACTCTATAGACATTGACATTATTTACATCATGCATCTTAGGACTTGATGTGATCACATACTATATACCTCATTTTTATATCTACTTAGATATGCTACTCCTATATGTTACATGATCCATGCACTTATTATACAATTATCTTATCCTTGGTAAGGTAAATACCAGTTTATACTTCCATTCACCTAAAAAGGGGTGCATATCAGTGGGGACATGCCATAAAGGCATGATTTCTACATTTTTCATAGTTTCATATTTTAGTGGGGGGCATATTATGGAAATATGTTCTCTACACTTATATTAGTTCTCAGATTCTATAGATTCAGTGGGGGCATGTAATGGGAACATGTCCTACACACTTTAAAAAAATTCAAATTAGGCCAAATTTCATAGTTATATGGTTGAAATACATATTTGTGGCAACATTCTATACATTGGTACCATTATTATACCCAAGTTTCAACTTGAGACATATACAAGGTGCATATGCCATTCATAGAGCACCAAAAATTATAAAATTAAATTTATTTTAAGATTTTAAATACTATTATGGATTGTTATCATACCCAAGATGTTTTTTATGGACTTTTATTGAGTCAATCTAATGTAATAGTTGGTTAACCTTTTATCAAGGTTGAAGCGATTAAATCACTCAATCTTACCAAATTTATAAGTTAGAATTGATTAAATCATATAAATTCAATAGAGTTATAGTATGGTGTGATTAAATCATCCACCCTCACTAGATTATAATGTTATTTGATTGGATCACTCACACTCCCCAAGTTATAAGTATGATTGGGTTGCATAATTGAGATAAGCTCAATGGCTGTGCTACTATTCACATTTTCATCAAGGTTGGGGGCATGTGTCCTCTAATATATCTATATATGTATGCACTTGTAAGTTTCTATATTATCTTAATCTCAACTCTAAGGCTTACTAAGAAATCATCTCTTCAAATCAAATTGCCAAAAATTAATATGGTTAGATCGATACACATGTGTAATCCTAACCTTGCTCTATTTATTTTAAGCATTCAGATTCTTTTGATTTTAGATTTCATACACTAGTTATATACTGTAACATACTCTTAGTTGTAGGCTAGTCACCAAAAAATCACTCAAGTAAGGTTCATGTAAAGATAAGGTGTGTCATACACACCCATGTACGCATTTATTTTCCTTTAAACTAATAATTTAATTACTAGATTAAAGAGGGAAAATATAGACACTTGGAAAATACCTATCATGGTTATACCCTTTAGTCTAAGACCTTCCCTCTATTGAAAGGCTCACATTCATTCTCTTTGTGCCAAATCAATTATCTCTTAATCCAACTACTATTATTATGATAACTAGATCTTCTATACCATGAAAAATGCTTTAAACCTAATCATTATCCATCTCTAATAGTTTTAAAATTATACCTATTTCTAAATTCTCAGACACTTGCATCCCATCTAAATGCCTATGTTGACAGAGGTGTCCCTTCTCCAATTCAGTGTCTAATGCCAAAAAATCATCCAATTTACAAATTAAATGTATCTTTTGGTCAACGTAAGTTCTTTAAGGTGAGATATTATGTGTGTGTGTGTGTGTGTGTGTGTGTGTGTGTGTGTGTGTGTGTGTGTGTGTGTGTGTGTGTGTGTGTGTGTGTATCAACCCTCATTCATTTCTCACCTATAAAATATCAGGAACTCATAAGGCAACTTACCAAAAAACATTCAATCAAGCATTCAAGTGAGAAAACCTTTCCTATTTCTATATCAGTCATAGGAAAAGTATCCCCGCAAGTCTAAATTACTGAAAGAGCATCCCATGTGCCATATTTTCTAAGTTACAAGTTAGGTCACTGTGTGTACTTGTTTATCACACATTTCATCCTTATGCACACACAAGCCAACATGTAGGGTAGAAATACATAAGGCTAAGGCCCTTTTTGGAGTATTGGCTATATAGATAATCCATTGATTGAGTGGTCTTTAGGGTAGCTCGACACTGTGAGCCCACTAACCCATTTTCCCCAAAATCACTTCAAGGGTGAGGAAGTTAGGGTTTGATAATTTGACAAAGGAAACAACCTATGCATGTGATATAAGGACATCATAAGAAAGGTGATAGAAAATACATAATTCTCTAGTTGGTTGCATCTATATCCAATTAGTATTTTGTATAGGATACTTGCATCTAGTTTAGATGCCAACGTTGATGTAAATGTCTAGATCTGATGCAAGCATCTAAGGTCACAAAATACAAAATTATATAATCTAATGACTATTCTAGGATCCTAATCCATTCCATTTTTATCTTGTTTTAACCCATAGTAAACCAATTAAATACTCTTGTTTTTAATTTATTACAATATCAATCAATAGTTATACTTTCTATTTTTGGCATATCTCAATATTATAAATTTAAAAATTATTTATCTAAATTTTTAAATTAATTGGTTTGTTATAGATCTATTTATCACCTTTGTGCTTAATTATTTATATTTATTAATCATAGATAACCCCCTCATATCTAAATTTAGGGTTAAACAATTTTTATCCAGCCTATATTAATAATTGTAAGGAATTTTTATTGTGTTCTCTCCCCACAACATGATCTAACATAGTCAAAAAAATATATCCCCATAGCATTCATGTGATGGTATCGTAATAAATTCATTAATAAAATCTAAACTCAAGTGGGAAACCACCTCATTGTTATGAGTGCGAATTTCATGTATCTCTAGATTGTGGTTATTTGCACAAACAAGAACAAAGTTTTCACAACGAGTGGACATAGGGAAGGGATTTTCTTTAAAAAGACCCCTATCATATACCATTTGAGTTATCATGAGGTGGTGAGGATCATGTATTATGTCTTAGAAGTCCTTCAAGTTAATGTGTCTCATATTCATATTTGAAATGTTAGTGATGTCCATGTTAAAGCTCAAGATGGGGTATTTTTTCATCTTGAGATCACTTGTATAAACAAACATAAGAGGGAAATCCTATGATAATTTTTACCACAGGGACACATGCAAAATAAAATGCTTGTGTAGTTGAGATGAGGAGAAGGCTTTGGTCATGAAAACCTAGAATTTTCTCTAAAACATTTGCTTGATTGTTCATACAACCTAAATGGAGGATGGGAATATATTTTATGGGATGAATCCCTACAATATTCCCAATAATAAAGAAATACCTTGAGATATTGAATATTTTGTAATGACTATGATATGTCAACCAATAATAAACCCTAGCTTTGAATGAGTTGGGGGATGGAATAATCCTAGATGAAAGGAAAATATGTAAGGAACAAGGAATCTGCTTCATATCCATTAGAGGAAATGTAGGGATGAGGGAAAAAAAATCCATGGGAATGTTAGGGCTTTTGGGCTAAGAGTATATGTAAGATAGTTACAAGAGTTCTAATTTCTTCTATTTATTTTAAATGGAAATGAAATCTCAAGGAAACTTGTTGCAAGGAACTTATTAAGGGTTTCAACATGTTGGACATAAATTTTAGAATTTTTCAAGTCAAAATTTGAGGAAAACAATCATCTATGGGTTATTATTTAATTTATCCTTACCCTAGTATCCATAATTCTTACTAAATTTCAAGAGATCAAAATCGATCACAAACTCTACTTTCACAAAGTCATTCACCCTAATGAAAGGGATAACAACATAGAAATATTTTAAAACTTTTTTATTGCCTACAGTATTCCACTTGAAACCATCCTAACCAAATATTATCCGTGTTTCATCTCTTGGAACTCCAATTCTTGTATGTTATCTTGTTTCTTTTCCCTCCCCTATACTTGATTTGGGCTAAGAGTACATGTAAGATAGGTACAAGAGTTCTCATTTATTCTAATTGTTTTAAAAGTTTTTTTTCCTCAAAGGAAACTTCTTGTAAGGAACTTCTTGAGGGTTATGACACGTTGAACACAAAATTTGGAATTTTCTAAGTCAAAATTTGAGGACAACAACCATCAGTGAGTTATTATTTATTTTATCGTTACCTCGATGTCCATAATTATTATTAAATTTGGAGAGATCCAAATCGTTTAAAAACTCTTCTTTCACAAAATTAGTCACCCTAATGAAAGAGATGAAAACATTTTTTTTTTGAACTTTTTCATTACCTACAATAATCCACTAACAATCACCTCGACCAAATATTTTCTTTGATTCATTTTTTAGACCTTAAATTCTTGCATGTAATCTTGTCTTTTTTTTCCCTCCTTACACTTACTAAAACAAGAAATAAGATACACTAATCAAATTAAAATATATTCTAGTGCAATAAAATTAAATATATATATTTTTAATTTCCACATACAAATGTTTCTAGGTTTGAATAAATTTATGATTGTTGTGTAAATGTTTATCGATAATATATTTTGAATGTATAAAAAATAATATAAATTAAAATTAAAAAAACCCTTAAATAAAAATTGTTACATTTGTTATTCTTATAAATTATTATAATGTAAATTATTAATAATATTTTAAAAATAAACAAATTATTAATTTAATAAAAATAAAACTAAAATTTATCGAAGTAAAATATATTCATGAGTTTTAAATAAAGCACTATAAACATATTTAATAATTTCTAATTCTGTAAATTTTTATTTTTATTTGATATCTTCTTTGTAAATTGAATTCAAGTTTATTTATTTTATAAAAAATAAAATATTATTTCAATTTATAAAATTTATTTTAAGAAATTATAATTTTTATTTTCTTATATATTTATTAAAAAAATATTTTGAAAATAAATTATAATAAATATAAAATTCAAAGATTAAATTTGATGATGGAAAAAAAGAAACATATATACACACATATTAAAGATTTGAGTAATTTATTATAAATTTCATCTTGCATCCCAAAAATTATATTAAAATTTTATATGCATATATGTAAGGAAGGTCATACATTGATAAAAGTTACGTATTGTGTAGTTCTTATAAATTATACTTTATATAATATAAAATGACCACCACACAATTTTACATATTTTATGTAAATAAAAGTCCAAATATATCTTACAATATTCAAAATGTATTTTATTATGTAATCTTTTATATTATTAATTTATAATAATAATGCTAAAACTTTTCAATGATAATATTTAATTTATTTAATATATTTTTAAAAAAGAGGTTTCATTTTATAATTATTTATAACATAAAAGTATGAGAAAGAAAAAAAAGGATAAAAAATAATGAATGTAATTTATCATTTAAATTTTTAACCTTTAATTTTTTTTATATTAATGAATTTTAAGAGCGAGTAGAGTTCTTATAAACATTTTTAATGAAAATTTAAATTTAGTAATTAATTTAATTTTTTTATAAATATTTTTAATTAGATTATAATTTTTGTAACATTTTATTTGTTTATAATTATTATTCAAATAATATTTTATCCCAATGCAATAATTATAAAGTAGAAATCAATATTTTATCAGTTTTGAGATATCACTTAAATAATTTTTTTTCCATATATAATAATTATAAAGTGGTAACCACTTAACCCATAAGTATTAATAAGGAGAATAATTGTGAATATAATCCATCATTTATGTTTTTATGTTTTTAGCCATTTAATTTAATAGTAAAGTTTTATACTATTAGAGTACTTTAGGCTATCATATATTACAAAAAATAATAATACATAAAGGTTATAAATTAAAGCGATCGATTGCTATTCATGGTTCAAACTCTATGTTGGAGGAAAACACCCATTTCAAAATACAAGTAGGAACAAAAAATAAGGCTAACCTAAACATCACAGGCAAAAGACAAACAACAATATTAAGCACAAATAGTGGCACTTGAGGGAGGGGTGGAGGATCATCCTTGGGAGGCAAATTTGCCCATATAGAAGGCTCTATGAAAGGAGGATATGTAGCCATCTAGTTGTCCAGGGATCTGTAGTCATATCAATAGTTCAACCATCAACAAGATGCATCTAAGTACCAATGCCCATAGAAGAGCCTTAGTGAGAGGGAGTTGTGTAAAATTTTCCATGCAACGGTGATGAACCCCACCATCCTGGATGAAAGTGAGGGAAGAAGTGACAGTGTTTACATGAACAATGTTTGCACCTTCTGAGAGGTGGTGGTGGTGGTCCCTGAGGTGGCCCATCTAGTGGTATAGACTAATAGTGCAAGGGGACCCCCTTAGTGGTCCAAAAGCTCCTAAAGATGACAAACATATATTTCAACCTTATATTTTTAGGCTTGAATATGTATATAGGCCAAATATATAACAAAAACCTTATTATTAAGTGGAAAAGTATAAAAACAAGCATCATTGTTGAAAATAACATTATTTCTAGCCTTACATAATTGGAAAATAATGATGGCTCTGAAAAAATCCACATAAAAGCAATAGAAGTTGGATAATTAGTTGAGTCCCCCAAAAGAGCAAGCTACCAAGAATAGGGCTCGGGGTGATAAGGATGGAATAAGATATGTATCCATTTCCAAGCATATTGGGATCATGGGAAAAACTAGAATAAGCATTTGAAAGAATCAGGACTCGACATGCAGGACACTTGGGGAGTGATAATTGTGTGAGAGAGTTGTTCCCTAAGCAGAAGGCCTTGGTAGACTAGGAACCACATAAAGTCGATGCATATGAAATTCTGTGTAGTTTGGCAACCCAAGTTCTGGGAGAGGATTTATGTCCCCAATGCCTATTGAGCTTGTAGAGATTAGGAGAGAAGGGGCTCATGAATCGATATATAAGGCTTGAAGAATAATTCTTGAAATGGGTGTCATAATTCCAACACTAGTGTTTCCACCAAACTCAAGGAGGTTGCAATCCAAGCTTATGAAGCATGACATTAGGTAGTAGCTCTTGAATATGAAACACAAAAGGTAAGTCAACATTATTCAATTAAAATTTAGCTTTCAATTAAGGCCAAGGAATTTAGTTCTTTGCAGAAACCAAATTGTGAATGGTAAGGATACGTTTATAAAAAAATATTGAGGGCTTTGATTCTTGATAATTCAGCCAATAGAATATTAGTGCTAGCCATAATAAGAGACCACCAGATGCTATGATCATCAAAATATAAACTTGTATGCAAACCATCCCCAATCCATTTCATATGAGGCTTGATAGCTTCTAAGTCTTTCCATATGCTTTTGACAATGAAGAAACCTTCTATTTTGACATGAGTTGTAGTGATGAGAAGGGAGTGGAAACATATATTATTCCAATTGGGTTTACCATAAGGAGCCTCAAAAGAGATACAATATCTTAACAGGATTTTCTAGACCTCACTACCTTCAATGGCATGAACCACCCATTTAGTACATAAAGTTACACTCTACCTGTAAAGGTCAATAATTCCCATTCCTCCTTTGTCCCAATGGAGGTAGCAAATATCCCAGGAGCCATGATGGAATCCATTGGCATGTTTGGAGTTAGACTAAAGAAAATACCCAAGGATTTTGTCTAAACTATCATAATCCATTTTAGAGGAACCCAACAAGAGGAATATAAACATGGGTGGCCACCTAAATCTTGGTAAAAATTTAGAAACTTGCTAAGGATAATGGTTTAGTAATCCAGTACTCAACCTTCTTCTCCACTCTTTCAATAACATACCACCATAGCTCAACCTAAGAACTACCAAATGTAAAAGGGATGCCAAGAAATCTAAACTTTTCTCCATGCACAAACCCTTTCCAATCATAATGGAGAAGCTAATTAGGCATATACATCATATTTTGTCTAAAACATTGCATCTTATTTCACTAAATTTTTTACCCCGAGGCTACAAAAAAGATATTAATGCATTTCATAGCTTCCAGGAAAGTTTGTTCTTATTCTTTGAGCATGAGAAAAGTATCATCCACTAATTTACAATTAATGAGTTGGGAAGAACGGTCAAGTAAAGAGATACCATGAACCAAACCTTGCTAAGATTTGGAGGCAAGGAGATATCCTATAGCTTCCATAGAAAGAACATATGATGTTAGAACTAGAGGACATCCCTACCTAATGGAGTATTGCAGGTCAATGCTATCATACTTGAATCCATTAATAATGAGGTAGGTTGAGGCATATAAAATTAATGTTTAGAGAACTGAAATAAATAATTGGCCAAAACCTAGAGCCTTTAGCATGGTCAAAATAAAATGCCACTCAATCCTATCATAGGATTTTTCAAAGTTGAGCTTGAGAAAAATGATTCTTTGATGATAAAATCTAGCCCATGACATGCCTTCCTAGATGATAGTAAAATTATCTAAAATATATCTTCCTCTAATGAAACTGGTTTGCTTAGTTCAAACAATGGAAAGAAGAATAAAATATATCTAATTGGCCAGAGCTTTGGTGAGGATTCTATATGAGACATTCAACAAGGTAATGGGCCACCAACTGGTAAGAAGCTCTGGATCGCTTGCTTTGGGTATGAATTTAATATTACCTTGATTAATTAAATATCCCAAAGAATGGTTTTGTAGGGCTTCTTTGTAAACTTTAAGTAGGTGGGGCCCAATAAAATCCCATTTGGCTTTATAAAATTCACAAGGAAAACTATCAAGCCTTGGGGCTTTGTCATTACTCATATGTTAGAGAGATTATATGAGTTATTGGAGGGTAAAGGAAGAGTCACATAACAATTGTTTAGACACTTTAACCTTGTAAGGAACCACATCGAGGCATTCTTGCAAATCCATAGCTCTTTTTGTCATAATCTCCTGGGCTTGGAACACTAGTTTGTAGTGATCAATGAAGGTTGAAGAGATGTTAAGAAGGGAAGTGAGCCTAGCTTGGGCTGACTTGATGGCCTTCATATGATCATGAGCCTATTTAACTCTAAGGGATTTAAAGAACTCCTTAGAATCCTTATCACCAACCTTGAGCCAGTGTAGCCTCATGCATAATTACACCCCTATGGTAGCGTAGTTTTCCATCACCTTAATGTGGTGTTTGAGTGAGGTAGTAAGATTCTAAAAATTAGTGTCAAAAGGATTGAAATTAAGGAGGGAGGAAACCCTTCAAAATTCCTTGAGTGTAGCATCCTCACTTCATTTTATGACATGCACAGAATGGCACCATTCCACCACTCAATCTTGCTAACAACATAAAAAGGGTGAAGGTCCAATTTCCATATTTGAGAAATTATACTAATGGTACCATTGTGGCCTAGAAGAGAAGTATTGAAGATGAATTGATTATGTGGCACTTGTATTGCCATGTGACCCATTCCACTCTACAAGAGATAAGAATATGATCAAAGAGAACTAAGTTTGAATGAATAGTGTCAGGTTAACCATTAATGTTAGAGATGAAAAGTATTTTGTTCTGGAAACATATAATGGTTGAGCCTTTTTAGCACATGGTGATCCCCAACATTACAATTAGACCATGTAAACTAGGGCATGTTATTAATTGAGTGTCATCATAGGATAGGGTCAACAAGAGCCCATTTATTCTTAAAATAATACCATGCTTCACATTATTTGATACACCACTACATAATTAGGGTACTAAATTTATCCTTGGAAATCTCAACCATATTAAAATTCCCACAAGTGAACCACATAGAAGGGGGCGATTGTCAGCTAAACAGAGCCAAAACAAAGATCTATCAGGACCATCATTAGGAGTGTAAATTTTGAGAATGCCAAAATAATGTCCATTAGTGTCTAAAATCAATCATACAATCCAGTGTGACAGGTCCTTCCCCATGGCAATAATGAAGGAGGAAAACTTAGGTGAACCTAATATGTTGGTGTCATTATGTCCATCTACATGCAAAGTGGAAAACTAGGTGGCGTCATGCCAAATACAATGAAAAGAAGTCTATAGAAGAAAACCTACAATTTTAACCTATTATAGAGAAATAAAATCTAGAGAACTTATCAGTTGATAGGCAGAACACATGGGGTATTTTTGATAGGACTCTATAAAACCTCAAACATTCCATGAAAAATAGTTTATTAGGACACATTATCCATGTGGAATTACCCCTACCCATCCTCAAAATCCGCTAGCACATCAAAACTATTGCACTAGTTTGGGCTAGAAAAATGTCTCGACAT